>LGSN01000740.1:0-19597 GCA_001314375.1 Phytophthora podocarpi | reverse complement strand
AACGTATCAAAATGTCTTCGTGCCGTGGTTGCCATGTTACGGCATGCGAATGCTTGGAATTTATTTGGTTTTTGTTTCGAAGGAGACTTCAAGACTGGTGACCGCTCTCGATCGAGGTTTTGCTGGGTGTAGAATGCCAGTAAACTCCACGAGAATAGCTGAGATCCCTTGTATCGCAGCTATCCGTCAATTCTTCCGATATTCCTAGGTTGCGACGCAAGAGGGGAAATGGATGCTGTGGTGAATCTCGTCAAGAAAGCGAGCTAGTAATGATCGCTCATACTACTGGTATAATGGAAGTGCTTAGAGCAACCCCACCGGTGAAAGCTAAATTCTCGCTAAACTAAATTTGCCCTGNTACAATTTTCAAGTTATTGTGGATGACTCTTTTACGTAACATTTCGAGCCAGATTCGACCTGTATAAAATTATAGTGGTTGTGGCAAATTTAATTTAGCGAGAATTTAGCTTTGACCGGTGGGTTGCTCTTACGTGGACCAACTATTTCGACATAGCCAGGCTACAAACTCTATTCACACCAAATTCGACTGCCGAGATCAAGATTAGGGTCAGCCCTTCCCGTTTGGCTTGGTCAAGATTCTTGACTCATGAAAGGTTTACGTGTATTAATAGCAGCGATGTGCGAAGCGAAGTCCTTGACATTGCCGTCTCCCACAAGGTTTGGTAGGTTTAGGGCTGGGTCGCAAAGTTGCTCACAAGTTGCTCGGTCGTCCGGTTTATGTCGAGATAGTTGGTCCACGTAACGAGTGCCATAAATAATTGTGTTCGCTTATCCAATAATAAATATTGGCATCGGGTTTTGCAAATAAAAACAATATTATTGTGCCGCTTAGCTTCAAACACAATAAATTATTGAGTCCAATCATTAATATTGACAATAAATAAACAAAATGAAGCTCATCAGCACAAAAAGCACCCCGCAGTGTTGTCAACACTGCGTGCGTGAACAAACCTTTATTTTGTCTAATAAAACGGTCACAAGTAGAGGCAGTGCTATCCGGATACAACCTACGCCTTGTAGGCTTGCATTGAACTGACAGGTCCGTCTTTCGAGCCTTGAAGCAATCCGAACTCCACAGTCTGATGATGGTTCATGCGAAATAGCTTCCCATCACTTCAATCTGTTAGCAACGGCTCACAGAAGCTTGAAAAAGCGGCTGAATGTGTTTGAAGCCTAGCCTGCATAATAAAGCAGCCAATAGTGCGGTGTCGCCATCGACACGAGGTGCGATATACCGAGTTCAAACCAGCAAAAGATCCTAGCTTGGCGTTTGAGCCAAACTTTGGTCAGAAGACAGTTTTCACTGCTCGAATTATTAAAATACTAGTACACCACGGCGCAGTCACACTTCCGCGAGGCAGACCAAGTGTATAACCCTGTTGGAAAGCCTGGCGTTTGGCCTTGCTCGAGATCGTGTCGCAATAACACAACCAAATTGCTCCCAAACGAGCTAGCCAGCATGCATTTCTATAATACCGTACACGTATTAATACGAGCACGGAAAGCCAAACACCACTTCAAGATGGTGTCCGTGGCGTTGTAGTTGAGGGCAATCGTGTAGTTAAGTCATAGCTAGTGAGGTTTCGTTTAGACCAACCATTGTGTGGTTGGTCATGGTTTTCCCTCATCGTGAAGAACCGAGTAGTTCCAAAAGCAAACAGGTGGAGAATCCTAACTAAAAATGTCGCCGCCTTATGGCAACCGAATGCAAAATGTCTCAGCACTTGCGCCCAAGGATAATCTGCGTTCGTTTCTGGCGAATCTACGATTGCCAAGCTATGTTGTGGTCTATCTGCCCAGCCTGGGGCCCCCAGGGCCGACTACATGTAAGAGGTAAGGCGTCGATTGCAACTGCAATCGCGGCCGTGTTCACTTTGTATGAAAGATGTTGCTGCATTGGTTTTTGCTAAACTGCTGAAACCACGAGTTTGCCGTCGAACTCTTGTGCTCAGCTTGTGGGTGCGTGATTGCTTGTGGTTGTTCGTCTAGAAAATAAATATGAATAGATATGAGGCACGGTCTTCATGTCGACCCGTCAGCTACATCCATAACGCAATCTTCGATCGATTGCAGGCCAGAGTTTATGCCTCTTCCTTCCGAAAGAAGCGCTCCATCACGTACGGAATAGCCTGAAAACCGTCACAGGCAATGTTGCGCGGCCGCGGCCCCGTCTTGCCACCGACAGTCATGCCGATGAACTCGTTGCAGAACGTCGCCATCAGCTTCTTGCGCGTTTCCACACCAGTGGCCAGCTTCACGAACAACCGCGGCTGCGACATCGAGTGCACGATGTAGCTCATGAACGCGTCGCAGTACTTGCAAGCGCGTCCGTCCTGGTGCTTGCGTTGAGCGTACGCCCACACTTGATAGCGCAGGTTGGCGAAGTCGTTAAAACGACGCTGCAGTTGATAGTCCGGTCGGGCACTGGAAGCTGCCTTGGTCGCCTTGTTGGTCGGGATGCGCGACGTGCAGTGCTCGAGATACACGTCGAGCACGTAGTACACGACACCGCCTCGCACCGTGGTACGGTTGATCTCGACGCGGTCGATCTTTTCCAGGAACGAGAGCGGCTCTGAGGCCTTGGACGCCCGAGTCGGTGTGATGGTCACAGGCGACAGGGACTGCAGGTGCGGCATCATCGTGGAAGTGGAAACGGTAGACATGGTCAATGATTGCTTGCGGTTGACTTGGTCTCCGACTGAGGCTGTGCGGGTCTATAGGCGGAAAATTGACAAGTGAGCCAACTGGACGACGGGGTTTTCGTCTCGCCAGCGGCTGTCAACAGGGTGGACGAACATACCCCTGTCCTCCCTGCACGGTAACTGTGATAGGCGGGGTATGGTTGTCCTTTCCGCCGGCGGAAGGGCCCCGCATGCGACGTCCCCAAGCAAAAGCGCGGGGCTTCACTGTGAAGCTCACAGTCACGGTAGTCGCTCGCCATCTTGATGCAATTCTGGTCTTGAACGTGCAATGGGTGAGCGTAAAACACTTTCCTGGGGCCTGCCTTACTTAGATATGCCATCGACTACTACACAAATATCGTGACGATGCACTAGTTTATTTCGTCGTCGCCTTGGCTCAAGTGAACCTTTTCGCATGGCAAAATGATTCAAGTGTCTCTGGTTACCGGTACACGTAGAAATTTATCAGTTATCATTTGCCTTCGACATAACACATTCTTGTCGGCGATCTACATGGAAATATCATACATGTACCCGGCTCACGGAGATAGAGCCACCAAGAGAAATGGGGCACGCCAAGAATTTGGTTGCTACTGTAGATCCTGCTTCATGTGCTTTTGTCGATGCAAGCAAAACTTCAGCCCCCTGCAATATCCGATAAATTTCACTGTCGCTACAAAATTTGTTCCGAGGTGCCTGTGCAGATCACCTAGTCCACGATAGGTCAGTTCATTGAGCGAAGCTGGAAAGCCGCGCTGTGCGTCATCGGCCGGCTAATGTATGATAGTTCAAGTGCTTCTCTAACCGCCGGAACGAGCAAAACTAGCCAGAATGACGCAAATGTATCCGTATTTTCCGCTAAAACTTGTAGGACGTGCGCAAGTCCAATGCTGATTTTCAGGCACGACAGGACTTTGAATTCACCAGTTTGAAAGCGTGATCGAGCCTCGCCCATTTTTGCCTCAACCGCTTTGCCTTTATCGCGATTCTTTCAAGTACTTTTGTGGCTGGAACCTCTTCATATGGCGAGGCCGTTGCCTTCGCATATTGTTTCATGTGCCGTCTGTTTCAAAGCACAAAGCGTCAAAGTTTCCAACACTATTTAATTGCAATCACTGTATTGTGGTATTGTAGACGCCAATACAATATTGATATTGTATTGCGATATTTAAATTGTATTGCAATATTTAAATTGTAGTTGGCTACATGGTTGACAGTGGCGAGCTGACAGTTCTGGTCGTACGCCATCCGATTCACTAGCCTGCATAGCTCGCTCGGATTTGGACGACTGCTTTGGATTTAGGATTTATTGCGGTTTAGACGGCGAACTACTCCCAATACTGCGCACAGCTGCAGCCTCGCCTACGGTTCACGCGCCTCCAGGGCACGAGCCCGCAGTAGTAGCCCATGGACGACTGCTGGCATTCATTATGTAGGCGCTTTGCGGTATTTCAACCGACAGATTCCTTGAAAACTAGGCGTGTGCTGCTGGCGTTCTCTCCGTATGAAGATGAAAGTGAATTGGGTGTTCAGAGTCTTTGTGATTTCATTGCCGTCACGCTTGAGGAGTTCAAGCGTCCGGGGCCGGCGGTGCTATTCGTCATGGGCTCAGTTAACCAATATCTTGGTGATCGTGGTTGCATACCCTTCATCGGGTGTGTCAGCCATAGATTTAATCTGGCTGTGCAGCTCTACCTGGAGGGCCACCTCGAACTTATCACCAAGTCCAGCAAGCTGACTGAGCTCACAGGCTTGAAAGGATGAGGGTTTTTAGGCAAGATCACCGAGACTCGTCCAAAAATCAAAAACGTGACAAGACGCTGTATTGCTGCGTCTCCATCGACACTAAATTTGTGCCTCCGACATCGAACATTTGCGAGTGACTTTTTTCCCTATCGAAGCTCAAAATCTCTTCGAGCAGCGCCGGGCAATGAAGCCTGCAACATTAGACCTCTTTTAAGACAGACTAGAAGTTCTAATGTTTCCTTAAAAGGCTAACCGTGACTCGACTACTACAATTCTAGTATTGAACAATACTAATTGTTGCGCCAGGAGGGCCTACAACCAATACTATTGTCCCAACGCTGCCACAGACGCTGGATCTGCTTAACGCGTTGAGCAAAAAGACGAAGGGCATGGAGGACGATGGCATGGAGGTGGACGCTGAGAGCTATTCGAAGTCCAGCAGGAAAATCTGCCTGCAGAGTGACGAGGGGATGGTCTTGCGCGAGAAGGCTATTACAAGCATAGCGTCATTCTCAATGCCCTTCGCGTTCTTCGTTTTCTATCGCTTCTTGTCGGTCGACGACGTCCACGCGCCTTCTCTGTCATTTCAGGATGACGGAGATTGTGTCCTGAAATGGAGCCTTTGCCATCTTGAACTCCTTCTTCACCCAAAGGGCAAGGTCGGCCTGCATCATGGCGGGTGCTTACGATGCTCGTCCATGATCGCTAGCTTCTGCTCTACTGTAGTCTTGACAACATTATTTTGTCCATCTGCCCGTCGAGCGTGCGAAATCGGCGCGTAACTCGACTTCAACCGAGTGGCAATCACTTTACTCGTAAAATGATGATCGGGTTGAAGAGGGTATTCGTAATTAGTGGTACGTGTTCGCCACATCACGATCTTCAGCAGACGCATTATTCTTTTCGATGGAGGGCCCCGCCAAGCCTGGAGCATCAGCCCGTGCATGGCAGAGCAAGAACGAGTGGGTCGTGCTCGTGGAGAACATCGCGCAGTCTCGCGCGCGACTGGCGTCCGGCATTCAGCTGGCCATCGAGAAGCAGTGGGGCAACAACTTCGCCGGTTCGAAATGTAGTAGTTTTCCATGTCAAAGGGATATAATATTAATGATAGTACTATCTGAAATCTAATATGCGAACAGCGAGTTTGCAGGAGTATGCAGTGGCTAAGGAGAACGAGATCCGCGACGTGTGCAGCTCCAACTACCAGGAATTTGTGGACTCGATCGAGGAGATCGTCCGCATGAAGGCGGACGTCTCCAAGCTACAGGTACGGCAACGTTTTAATAAATTGTGGTTTTGAATAGTATTCAAATCGTATCATTACTATTTTGTTTTGAGCTAGCATGATATCAACCGCTTCCAGAGCGAGCTAGCTGGAGCCACGTCGGGGGTTCTGTCGATCCACGACTCGCTGGCCACGTGCTACGCCGTGCAAAAACACATCGATGAGTCCATTGAGAAGTTGCAACAATGCCAACGCATTGTAAGTGGGATGAGTAGTAAAGGGGTTGTGGTGGGGTGTTGACTCATTACTATTTTTTGCAACGATCTGGATGTGTAGGTAGCACTTGCAGCGGCTATTGAGGCTTATATTCAACAAGGCAAACTCTTCCATGCACTCAAGATGCTGGAGGAGCTACGTGTTGAAATCGCAGCGTTCCGGGTAGGAATTTTGATGTTGAAGTAGCTGCTGTACTTCATAATTTCATTTGCAGATCATTTTTTGTGTTTGTTTTGCAAGGGCCGGCTGTTCCCGCAGCGCATGAGCGACTGGATGCATGTCGCGATGCGAACAATCAAGGATGAGGCGAAACGAAGTGCTTCTGTGTGGCTGGAGGATATTCGAGCGGCGTCTTTGGTATGTTTCCCAGAGTGGATTAACCTCGAGACGACAGACTGCCTAGAGTGATTCATTCTGTTTCGGAAACTTTTGTGTCGACAGTCTATTGGTGAAGCGGCTATTCATCGTTTGGAAAATCAAATCAGCGAGCAGTACTACGAGCAGGACATTTTGGAGAAGTGCGGGCATGCACCTCCTGGTGCTGTGCTTGGAAGATCAAGTAGCAGTGGAAATGTTCCTACTAGTCCTCGCGCGTCGCTTAGTCCCTCAAACTTTGGAAGGTCGCTAATGGGCGAGGATACGTTCAAGCTACCGTCGATCCGAGTATTCAACTCGGACGCTGATACACTACGTGAACGAAGCAACATCCACGCCAACTACATGAAGGAGGCTCTATCACAACTGTCGCCCATGCTGAGGATTTTGCACGTTTTCCACGTGATGAGTCAAGTCCCGGAGCTAGCTGCATTCTACAATGCGAACCGTTTGGTATAGCGTTTACTTGGAAGACGGTGATTGGAGGATACGATTGACTAACAGCTTGCTGTTCGTGCATGCGTAGCCTCAGCTGCAATTGACATCGTTTCTGAGGGGCGCAGTGACAACAATTACACCAGAAAAATTCGTTGCCCAGCACGAAGAGCTGTTCAAGAAGTTCACAGGATCGTTTTGTCTAGAGCACCTGCTTTGGCGGTACTCCGATGCAGCTTTGCTGTCCAAAAAGGAGATAAACGGGATATTCCATCTCGTCGTGCAGAGCTTGTGTGGCATTGTGTCGGCCTCTGTGTTGAGCATCGTCGTGCCGGCTACTATTCTCGACATCAAACTCAGAGCCATCGTATGCGCACGAACGCTGAGTGACGAAGTTCACGAGTACAACTCAACATTGATGTTTGATACATTTCGTCGCCTGGGCATGCACTTTCGAAGTGCAATTATGGCTGACACGAAGAAGTACGTTTAGAACGAACTTTTGAGATAAAAATCTAGCTGGTGATGATTACAGTTGCTACGTGCTCTGCCTATAGGAAACTTCAAGAGTTTATGTCGAGTGATACATTCGAGCGCGTTCAAGTCTCTTCGGAAAAGCTCCGGCCGGTATGTACAGTACTATGACACTGGAACTGTTCTAAGCTAAAAGGAACTTGATGTCCGTGTTGTAGACATTACAATGCTGTGGACTAGAAAACGAAGAAACACGCATGCTAAAGAACGTCGATCTCGCAGCAGACCCAGTCGTGCTGCCATTTACAGTCGTACGTGCCGTTGTATTCAGCACTTGACAAGGCCGATCAGCAACAAATGCTTGCTTGTTGCTTAAAACTATTGACAGGTCATCGTGAAGAGCTGTGCAAGTATTGAGACTCTTGTCCAGATGATGTTCGACTACGAACGGTATGAATGTGGGTTTGTCGTTTAGGAGGTGTGGTGCTTGTAGAAAGTGATCGTGTGAATTCGATGTATTCCAGCTACCTTAACATCGACGACTGGGGCGAATGGGTGCGAAATGATACGATTGAGGCACTTGGGCTTCTTAACGATACTTTGAACGAAGTCATCGATCAACACACAGATCTACAAGTTTCGACGGTAATGCTGCGAAGGACTTGATGTCTGTATATTAAATTGTACTTCGAAGTAACTCGGTATATTGCGAACTTGTCTTGTTGGTTTGTGCAGGCCGTCATGATGGGTACAAACGCGTCGTTTCTGGCATGCGCGTGTGATCGCTTCGAGGAGCTCGTCAAGGTCCAGACGGAAGCCTGGGAAGCACGAACGTACGGTTATAGTGTCAGCAACACTCTTCGTGGAGCAAACACGCAATTAGTGAAGCCCTGTTCCAGCCGCTTGCTTTTGAGCAAGGCTGCGGCAAAGAAGAAGTTTGAGAGTACAACCACCAGAGCTCAAGACATGGTCTGCGAATTGATGGTATGCTCACGGCTTCCCTAACTTTACGCTAGATGCACTGCTAAATCTGAACTGTCTTAATATTTGTGTGTGATTCACAGCTGAAAAAGATCGACGAACTGCTTTCGAGCTTCTACTACCTCAACTGGACTCCAAGTGCTGTCTTAACGCAGCCCGATCCTTCCATGTGGGATCTTATCAACTACCTCAAAGTAACTTTCGCTCAGTTGGGGCAGCTACCCCCAGCTGTCCAAGAAGCAGTGCACTTTGCTTCCTGTAGCTACCTTGCCAAGTCTCTGGAGCAGATTCTTAGCGGCACCACCGTGAAGAAGCTGAATATGGAGGGAATTGCCAATTTCAAGCGCAATCTGGACGTGCTGTTAGATTTCATCGAATCGGTTCCAATTGCGCAGTTGAAGGACTGCTTCGTTCCCATCACGCATCTAGTTGATCTCTTCGTTTCGGGGGCTGTTGAATCTTTCCTGGACCCGCAACTACGGTACGCAATTCTAGCTATTTACGATTGTTGAAAGTGTGTTTACAGCTTGTGTCGTGGACATGCTCATATTGCACAGAGATGCCCGGGGCAAGTACTCTCATCTGTCGTCCGATACAGTCTCCTCTGTGCTCGCAAAGATGAAAGATGGAAAGAGTTCGTCAAAGGCGTGGGGTGCTAAGTTCGTCCACGCGCCAAGGAAGAGCATTTTCGGCACCAAAAGCAGTCGGAAGTAAGAATACGCGCATCTCACCAGAAAACAAGCTGCCTCATCTCTTCGTTTCTAAATTCCTGCATCGTTATGCTGTACTTCATATTTTTGCGTGCTTAACATTGTTGCTGCCTCGTACCATGTTACTGATTCCCTGTTGAATCGATTCCAGTAGCTGTCCTTGAAGCCAACCAAGACTCAGCGGTCCGGTTTGAGGTCGATTTTGACTGCGATCGCCAAGAAGAGCTAGAAGATTCCCGATAGCAGGCTGATGCTTTCCTAGTTTCACCATGTCGCGGTGCAGCCTTGAAGAAGTTTTTGCATCACTACTAACGGTTTTACAATTGCTGGCTAGGCGAACAGCACCACTAAGCAGAAGCTTGTCGGTCCAATTGGCGCTGCTATCCTCACTTTGGTTGGACTGAACGGTGTTTGTCTTTTCATCAACCATTGCCGATTCTGGCCCAAGCTGTTGCTGATGAACGCGCGTTAGATGATTGAAGACGCTTCGAGTGAACAAGAAGTCTGATGCACGTTGATTGTTGCCTCGACGAGTCGCAGAACCTCCGAATCGAGCCTGCAATCGCTCCATTTTATCCTGCATAGTTTGTTCGCGATCAAGAAGCCGGCAGAACGCCTCGAATGTCAGTGCAGCACTCACCCAGTCCTTCATCTGCTCGAAAGACGCTGGAATTGTCATTTCGAGCTGCTGAACTTCCTTCAGCTTGGTGATGAGATCGTTTGCCCAAGTGCACTGATCACTTCTCTTGGAGTGACGCGCAATCAACTGCAGCATCGACTGCTGGAACTCGCTGAAGACGCGGCGTAGCTCATGCTCCTGGCGCTTTGTCTCGACAGTTGTGACCTCACTGTTCTCCAAATCAGACCAAAGTTGGTCAACGCGGTTACGAAGTACTGTTTCCAAGGAGACGTTCGCCACGTAGTTAACATCGGACTCTGGACCAGCATCTGCACTCTTGGCAATTTTGGTTAGGGACTGACGGACTCGCTGTTGCAAGATTGACGCTTTCCCGTTGTTTGCTGGTGCGTCTGCACTCGTTGAAAAGGCCGCGGCTACATTTTTCTCGTCTTGCTCCAGTAGAAATGTTGGTGCAGTTGGTGAGCTGCCCAAACTTGTACGTCGCCACGATAGTAAGACACGGAGAAATTGTACGACTTGGCGCATGAGATTTCCGGCGTTTTCTTGCGATGCTCGAGCCATTCCAGCGCAGGAGAAGAGGTTGGGTGCCATTACGGTTGCTAGAGCTTGGGTCGTCATCTGGTTGGACATTCGATGCGTGCTCACCTCCAGCATGTGCTCGAGAAGCCATTGAAAGACAGCATTCTCCCGCGAGCCTAATTTTCGCAGTGTACGAGTGATCTGAGCATCGATGAGATCAAAATTTCCTGGCGTGACAAGCTGCAGCGCGTCGTCGTCTTCCCCCACCAAAAGAGTCGAGGTACCAGTGTTTGCCAACTTCGTGACGCTTGACAGATCCTGTAAGTCCAATGCATCCAACAAAAGGACTGGCAACTCGCGCAGCCAGAGCTTGAGGAGACTTGCGTACACGTGCGGGTCGGAGACTTGAGCCGGCTCAAATGACCCACGATTGATCGCCGCTTTCGCACGCTGCATCTCTTCCTGAACTGGGGAAACTCTGTAAATGTACTTGCTTCGTAATCCACCATGACGAACAAGCTCCCGGCGTAGCATACGCAGAAGTGCTGGCACTTGGTCGTCTGTATTCGCACCTGAAGAGCGACACCTCATGTATGACAAAGCGATGCCAAACTGCTGGTGGAGCGCAGCCCACTCGGCCGACATTGGCGCTCCCTCATATTGAGCCTGAATGGAATTGTACTTGACGCAAACATCGTGCGAAGCTCGGAACGGGTCTCCAACGAAAATTTTACCACTAGAGCGGGCAGAACTGGTGTCGTCACGGAATGAGGCATTTACTGTGGGGCTGGTAGATGGAAGTGCAGCCTCCACAGACCGCCAGTTGAAGCTTTGTCGTGTCACGCTACGACTCGGCGTATCTGCGGCGTATTGATCATTATACGCTCGCATCGCAGCAGCCAGACTTGGTGATGATGTGGACGTTGAGAAAGACGAGAGCAGTCGGTTCACGCGAGCACTTGTGACAGTGTCGATACTTGCAAGGGGGTCATCTTGGGACGACGACACCGACAACCACGACGATTTAACTGATGAAGTAGGTGGTGACAACGAAGCTTTTGGACGAAGCGCTGTTGCTGGCGAGGACGGCCTGGGTGGTCGTTTACCCTGCGTGTTGGAAGTGAACGACACTGAATTAAAAGCACCACCGCTGGAAGTCCTCGATGTGTCATGGAACTTGACAAAACGAGTCGAGGAATCGCGATTAGAGCTGCCACGGAAGACAGGGGACTTTGCTGAGGTTGGTAAAAGCTTGAATTCAGTCGGTGGTTGACGAAAACTTGTAGTGCTCGATGTGCTTTGTAGCTGCAGAGGCGTAGCTCGTGTTAGCATTTCTTGGCCAGGTTGTTTCAGCTTGTTGTCTACCTCACTCAGAGCTGGGAGATCCTTGTCGAATGCAAAAGAGTCGTCAGCCGACAGGGTCAATAGATCGTCAGCACTTGCCGAGGCTCCCAGCTGTGGAAGTTTTGTATCAACACTGGATGTTGCGTCAACCAGTGGAGACTGGGTCGCAGACTCGCGAAACTCGAAAGTTTGCCCGAGTATCCCGGTCGAGGTCTCTCCTTCGTTTTCAGCATCACTCTGCGACGACACAGACGCCGCACCCAAAGCACCTCCGTCGCCGATCTCCTCTGCAATCTCATCTTCGAGTTCTTGCTCAATCGTGGAAGCTGGAGTCGCTACAGCGACCACAGAGATGGCATCAGTTTTTCTAGGATCAAGGTTGGGTGCGTTTGTCGGTGTTGAGACTTCATTTTTCGCCTGCTCAACAGCCTTACTGTTGATTTGAATCACACCCTTCACTGCAGAGCCCGGTGATGGCTCAACTTGCATTCTTTCGGATGCACCTTCATCCTTCTCACCTCTGGCAAAGACGCGTTCGATGTGCTCTTCACGGCGTATGAACTCGTGTTGCATACATTCGAGTGCTGTCGGGCGTTCTGCGGGGTCTTTGCGTAGACAGAAGCGCAAGAAACCCAGAAATGCCGCCGACCACTTCTCCGGATGAGCTACTTGCGGCGGCGGGTTACGTGGAATTTGGATGAGGACTCTCATGGGGTGTTCGTCGAAGAGCGGAGGTTTCTGGTCTGCTAGCTCGATGGCCGTGATACCCAGCGACCAAATGTCGGCTTTGAAGTCGTAGTCACTGTCTTGAATGAGCTCCGGGCTCATCCAATATGGCGTGCCCACAAAGGAACCTCGACGAGAGAGCGTATCTCGCAGTTGAGCAGAGACACCAAAGTCCGCGATCTTGACTTGGCCGGAATCGGTGAGTAGGATGTTGCCTCCTTTGACGTCGCGATGGATCTTGCGACGCGAGTGCAGATACGCCAAACCTCGAAGTGCTCCCCGCATGATGACAGAGATCTCCCGCTCGCTCAAAGCTCGAACCCGACGAACGTCTCCCACCGACCCGCCCGCACAATGCTCCATGGCTACCCAGAGCGCGCCGTCCTTGTAGTAAGCGCCATGAAATGCTACGACGTTCGGGTGGTCGCATTCGCGCAAAAATTGGATTTCGCGACGTACGCTTTCAATGTCTTCGCCACGTTCACCAGCCTCGAGTGCCACGGGGATCACTTTCAGTGCTGCGAGTCGTGTGCGGTCGTTCTTGTAGCAAGCTCGGAATACGCGACCGAAAGCACCAGCACCTTCCTTGCGCTGGAGCTCGAAAACATCCTCCGGGTCAACTTCCTCCAGCCCCAAAGTCTTCAACACCGGGAGCTCTGCACTCGTGACGGCGTACGACGCACGACGAGGCTTTGACATCGAGAGAGAAGAGGCGAGAGTTCAAGAACGAAAAAGACTGGGACAAGTCGCTATGTCCAACCGTTTGAAGACTATTCCGGTTTGACGATGCGACAGTTGGAATCGTGTTCGGCTTCTCGAAACTTCAATTTCCTTACGTTCAAGACTGATCCAGGATACGTTCAAGATGGCTGCAGGCTGGGACGAGTGTCTGTCTTCTTGTTTGCTTGGCTTGTCATTTCCAGATTCGACGCCAACAAGAAAAAAAGCTAAGAGGGAGAAGGTTATCTAAGTGTTATCATGACCGAGCCGGTGACGGGGCAGAGCGTGGGTATCGACCTGGGTACCACGTACTCGTGCGTTGGTGTCTGGCAGAACGACCGCGTGGAGATCATTGCAAACGATCAGGGAAATCGTACGACGCCGTCGTACGTGGCGTTCACGGACACCGAGCGTCTGATTGGTGATGCTGCCAAGAACCAAGTGGCCATGAACGCACACAACACGGTGTTTGATGTCAAGCGTTTGATCGGACGCAAGTTCACTGATCCAGAAGTGCAGTCGGACATCAAGCACTGGCCTTTCAAAGTGGCCCGTGGTCCGGAGAATAAACCTCAAGTGGTGGTGCAGTACAAGGGCGAGTCGAAGACGTTCCAGCCCGAGGAGATCTCGTCCATGGTGCTGATCAAGATGCGCGAGGTGGCCGAGGCCTTCATCGGTAAGGAGGTGAAGAACGCCGTGATCACGGTGCCGGCCTACTTCAACGACTCGCAGCGTCAGGCCACCAAGGACGCTGGTGCCATTGCTGGCCTGAACGTGCTGCGTATCATCAACGAGCCAACTGCTGCGGCTATCGCCTACGGTCTGGACAAGAAGGGCGGCGAGCGCAACGTGCTTATTTTCGACCTGGGCGGCGGCACTTTCGACGTGTCGCTGCTGAGCATTGAAGAGGGCATCTTCGAGGTGAAGGCGACGGCGGGCGACACGCACCTGGGAGGTGAAGACTTCGACAACCGTCTTGTCGAGTACTTTGTGGCTGAGTTCAAGCGCAAGCACCGTAAGGATATGACGGCGAGTCAGCGTGCTCTACGACGTCTTCGTACGGCGTGCGAGCGCGCCAAGCGAACTTTGTCCACTTCAGCGCAGGCGTACATTGAGATTGATACGCTGTACGACGGCGTGGACTTCAACTCGACTATTACCCGTGCGCGGTTTGAGGATCTATGTGGAGAGTTCTTTCGCAAGACGATGGAGCCTGTCTCGCAAGTCCTGCGTGACTCCAAACTATCAAAGAACCAGGTGAACGAGGTTGTGCTGGTGGGCGGCTCGACTCGAATCCCGAAGGTGCAGCAGCTGCTGTCAGACTTCTTCAACGGCAAGGAGCCCAACAAGTCGATCAACCCGGACGAGGCTGTGGCGTATGGCGCCACCGTCCAAGCTGCGATTTTAGGTGGCAACGGGTCATCTTCCAAGTTGCAGGATTTACTGCTACTGGATGTAGCCCCGTTGTCGCTTGGACTGGAGACTGCCGGTGGAGTCATGACCAAGCTCATTCCACGCAACACTACGGTTCCTGCGAAGAAGACACAGTCGTTCTCGACGTACGCCGACAACCAATCCGGAGTGTTGATCCAGGTGTTTGAGGGCGAACGCACGATGACGCACGATAACCATCTTCTGGGCAAGTTTAACCTGGACGGCATCCCGCCCATGCCGCGTGGTGTGCCTCAAATTGACGTGACGTTTGATGTCGACGTCAATGGCATTTTGAACGTGTCGGCTGTAGAGAAGTCGACCGGCAAGGAGGACAAGATCACGATCACGAACGACAAAGGCCGACTGTCGCAGGCCGATATCGATCGCATGGTCGCCGACGCAGAGAAGTACAAGGACCAAGATGAACGCAACAAACTGCGCATTGAGTCGAAGAACGCGCTGGAGAACTATGCGTTTTCTCTGCGGAGCTCGACTCGAGAGGAGGAGTTGGCGGCTAAGCTCAGTGACGAAGACAAGAAAACTATTGAAGACAAGGTGGCGGAGACGCTTCGTTGGCTGGACGCCAACCAGTCGGCTGAGAAGGAGGAGTTCGATGCAAAACAACAGGAGCTGGAGGGGGTGGCCAACCCCATCATGCAGAAGATTTACGCCGCGGAAGCAGGTGCTGGAATGGGAGGTTCTGGTGCTGGTGTTCCAGGTGGCTCTGGAGGTGCGGAGGGCAACGAAGGCCCGAAGATCGAGGAGGTGGACTAATGGATATGGAGCCAAGTGCAGATGAGGGTATCTGCTAGTAATTTTGCTGACATTGATTAGTTTTTTCAATAGGTTTGCAGGGACAGAACCGAATAAACTTCTCAGTAAAAAGACTTCTACGTTGGGTTGAAAGTTTGGTACATGTACTTACACACAGAGTACATGTACGTGTGTCCACTTCAACTCCAGAAATCGACCGTACATGCGATTCAGCCTAAGCAGCCAGCAGCAACTATAATTTTAGAGGCATGAACACTCAAAGTGTGTACTAGCGTGTATTGGCGGTTATCCCTCGCTGGCATTGCAGTCACTTGCTGTGTTGTGCCGGTGCCGAAGCTGAAAGCGTCGTCCGTTATCAGAGGTATCTGATATCGGCCAAAAAGCAGATGATAGGCTTTTTGTATGCTCGATCCTTCGCGTGTGCAAAACCGGGTCCGTTTCGCCCCGCCGATTCAGCCGTGTCTCTCCAACCACTAAAAACCAGACTCAGATCACAACCAACGACAACGATCGCACGGCGCCCTCCGGCCATTAGCCGAACAAGTCCCGCACAGCATATTCCTTCCTGTATTGCAGCATGGTGGACGAGGAGGTGGCGCGCTCGCTGGAGCAGGAGGCCATCGCTCTCGTGAACCTGAGCAACCCCAAGAAATTCGCCTCCAATCAGCAACAACAAGTGGCGCTCGAGTTGTTCGTGGCGGCCGAGTCCGCCGCGTCCCGATCAGAGGACGCGGCCATCAAAGTGGAAGACGCCGCCGCTATGGACAACCAAGACGACGACGCGTCCGTGGAGCTGCTGGACGGCAACATCTCCATGAAGTCGCTGCTTGTGACGCTCAAGAAGCGCAAGCTGCAGCACCAAGAGAAGAACGAGGAGGAGTCTGCCGGATCAGATAACGGATCGGAGACCGACAAGCTCCCGAGCTTCCGGACCGTCTTCCAGCCACAGCCACAGCAGGAGGAGCAGGAAACTGCGGCCGATGAAGCCTCCACGGAGCCCGTACCCCCTGGGCTCAAGTGCAAGTACCGCACGGGTAAGTGCCACAACGCGCGAGCGCTCAAGTCGTGTGGCGACTACCACAACTTGTGCAACTACCACCGACTCCGAGCCAACGCCAACCAGCGCAAACTGGACCGCAAGAAGAAGGAGCAGCGTCTGCAGCAACAACAACTCACGGCCAACGCGCTGGCCAGCGCGTCCTCACCGCGCGCTTTGAAGCAGCAGTCGATCCCCGCCTCATCACATGCGGCCGCGGCCGCACTCGCCTCCCTCGTGGCCCCGCAGCCCCAGCACCACTTCGATGTGCTGCAGCAGCAGAGACCGTTCTTCGCCTTGGGCGTGACCGTGCCGGAGTCCGGCAAGACCAATAGGAATAGAAGCACCGGCGCGACGAGCTGTGTGCGCCCCAAGCAGGAAGACGCCTGCAGTTATTAGACTCGCCATGGGGCAGCCGTAGCTGCATTTTGTGACGCCAAGCACTACGCATGGGCACTACCTGCCTCCATAGACCACCATAAACAGATAACCAACACCGCGATTGCCACATTGGCTCGCGAGCCACCTCAAGGCATTTTGCAGGCTACAGTACATAGTTATTGGGGTGATGGCACAGACTGCCAACTTGTCTAGCATGATGTGTGATGTCGGCGGCAGATGGTGCTGGCTAGTTCAGCATGACACGTTGACTGACGTCCGACGCTTCTCAGACGCAGGATAATAGTGCCGTGTTATGTGTACACGACCAGGAAGACCATGACAACGAGCACCGCCACCAGGAAGAGAATGAGTCCCAGTTGGCACTTGTCTGAAGCACAATCAAAAGGAAATACGGTTGAGAACTTGGCGGTGAGAAGATTTCAATATATACGACGCACATACCTTTCGTCTTTAGAAGTTTACTCAATCGCCCCATGACAAAGTTCATTCGCTCCTGTGCTTCTTCCACATCATCAGTCAGATCGTCCAGCATCCTATAAGCAAAAGCACAACGTAGTGACGTGGTTAAATACAACAAACACTGGCTGATTAAATGCACTGCACTGCGAGGGACACTGACTTGTTCTGTTGTTTCACCTCATTGGAAATCTCCACTGTGACTCCATGCAAGCGCGTGATATCAGTCTCGAGCCCTGCCAAACTCGTGTCTTGCTCCTGCATTACTTGCTGTACAACATCATTTGTCAAAACGATCAAAAGCGCGTGTTAGCTATAAGCACAGCTCACACGCAATTCTTTAAAATCCCGTTCGTACCTGTTGCCGTTGCGCTTCCTCCTCCAAGTACCGCTCGTTTCTCTCCTGCCCAGTCAGGTTTGACCTGAAAGAAATTGACGATTTCGCTGGCTGCATCAACTGCAAATTACACGACAGTCCAGAGGATATGCCAATTCAGCTTCAGCAACAGCTTGGCATTGCAAGCTGCTCGTGCCGTACCTTGCGTTCTTCTTTGCGGATCCGAGCCTTAACAACATCGGTGGAAATCTCGACTGAAACAGCTTGTAGCTCCTGTAAACACAGCAAACACCGACCTGTTACCTCCCATCTCCACCTTCCATTGCTTATCACTTGCATCTCCATTTTGTCACCTTTCTAGTAGTAGCAACAAAAGCTTTCCGACTTGCAATCTCCGCCTGTCACACCAAATGATCTCGGCGTCAGTATCAATTGCCAATTCCACATAGCTGTTTTCTCTCTTTTGAGCGTCACATCTCTCCTACCGCATCAATGTGCTCGAACTTGGCTCTATTGGCCTCCACCATGACGATGGTTTCCTCCAAGAACTTGACCGACTTTTCTGCTGTAGCCACAGCTCCCTCGATCTCTGTAGCAACGAATGTCAATAAAAACAATAAAAAAATCATTGCAATCATTGCAGAACGCACGGTGCGTCAATGCAGGCAGCTCCTTGGCGGCCGGCGAGTCCTTGGCGTCCAGAACGGCGCGCCACTTGGCGTGTTTCTGGTTCACAGCAGACACTTTGCTCTCCAGCTCACTAGCCACACGAACAACAGAGCGTTAGCAGAGCGGGAAACCAAGCATGAACTAGAGCGAGGTGACAGGGCACACGCACTCTTTAAAGACGTAGAACGGGTCGCCGCTGGCCGCCGCCATGGACGGCTCCTTCTTCATCATAACTTCTTGTCTTCTTCTATTGGGGATCTGTGGGCGCCGCTTGACTTGACAAGCGGTGTTTTCGTACTTAGTGCGATTAAATCAGTTGAAAAGGAAAATCTCGCAGAATATCCATGGGTTATTTTCAGCCTGTAGACGAATAATCAAAATGTGCACGGTAATCGTATGAAGAGAAACGTGTTCACTGAGAATGGCGCAATTGCATTGCCTTGCGCTCAAGGAGAATTCGACAGTCAAATTCAGGATGCATGGCACGAATGTTTGTAGTGTCGTTGACGCTCGCTTGGAGCCGCAGAAGTCGCAGTGGTGGCTGCGATGAGCCCAACGCGCGATATTGTACACGTTGTCGCTCACGAGGATGAATTCGTGGAGTCCCGTTCGATCCACACGGTTCGTGTTCACGAATGGTTGTTGTCATCTTGAAAGGAGGATCTCCCGTAGACTGTGCTCTCAGTTGGGATTCGTGAGCTCATATCGCTATGTGGACAGGTTGTTATTAATACTACCTCGAGTGTATAACGAAAGGTAGCCTTTGTCTTCAGGCATAAACCGCGAAGCGTGCGGGCTCCCTTGAGTTGTTGCAGCCCAATTCGACGACCCGACAGGTTCGTGGGCTAGAATGAAGCCTTGCAACTGGCGTGGATGAGTCGAGTCGTCGTAGCAACGCGGTTCGTATTCGAAACTAACTTAATTGTGCTGTCGATCTGCGGTTCACGTTCTTCATCAGTACTAAGCTTACTAAAAAAAATACGTACCTGTCGACCACGTTTTCGTTGACACCATCCAATCAACCAGCTATTGCAGACACTAAAAATGCACTCCAATCAAAAAAGATTGGGTGGGGGTCAAGTCAAATACGCTTTGCTGATGTCAAGCAGATATCGGATACTAACGCTACCAGTAGGTTTGGATGCACAGCACTCGTCTACATTGTAGCATCCGTTGACATCGAGCACGGCCCATACCGTTTGCGCTTCAAAACGATACTACGAACGACACATCCAGCACAAAGAAAGTAAATAGGAATTCGATAAATGTATTCATCCTGTATGCGTCTGCACCGGATATAGCTAACCAACTGTCAACCTCTCCAGCGACCCACACTGTGATCGCTACCACCAACATGCACATCTCTCACCGGAGCACGCGCTCGACGCAGGTGACCGACCGATCACGAGCTTAGTCGACCTCCTCAATCTTCGGACCTTGCTCCGCGCCACTGGACGAAGGAGTGGCGCAAGCACTAGGCATGCCGCCCGCCATTCCACCGGGAGCGCCGCCCGCAGACGCGTACACCTTCTGCAGGATCGGGTTGGCAACACCCTCGAGTTCCTTCTGCTTGCCCTCGTACTCCTCCTTCTCAGCCGACTGGTTGGCGTCCAGCC
>LGSN01000739.1:0-19242 GCA_001314375.1 Phytophthora podocarpi | reverse complement strand
CTGTTGCCGAGAAGCTAGCAGGGCTTCTCCGATCAGTATCATCCGGTGTAAACTGTGACGTACAAGACTTCATCACGGATGTAGGAATCCAGACTGACAACTACAATTGTGGCGTACACGTGCTGCTGGGATTCGAACACTTCACCGGAGCACCAACGTTTGAACGCGTAGACAGGAAGATACTCCAATATCTACGCTACAGGTACTTAAGCCTGTGTTATTAGATGAACTCCCTGACAATACATACATTCGTCTTCTCGAGATAGGAAGCCGTGAGGCTGCTTGATGTTCTAGCATACCGACAAGTGCCCAACGGCGATACCTTCTAATGCTAAAGCATATCGGTGCATCGCACCCTGTCGAGTTCAAATACTGGTGGTAAGTTCTTCCTATTCCTCCTATTAACCGGACACGTATACCCAACCCCACACATATGCATATACTCGCTCTATTAGTCTGGAGCGAGTCTGGTACGAATCGGGATCAGTCGGGGTTGTCGGGTACCAGTCTGGAGCAGCAGTCTCGTCTCATGTTTCTCAGTCTGGAACAGCAACACGTGCCATTTTAAAAACTCAATCGAGAGCTCCAAATCCCACCAGCCCTATAACTGATTGCACATTTCAATATTGCAGCAATGATTTGCAATAAATTTATGAGGGAGATTCAACAATAGCAATGACATCATTTTGGTTTTACCTGTCCACCATCGTCCACCTCCGAATGCGATAGCGAACACACCGAGTCGCTTGTGCAATGGCTGCAGAAGAAGCGTCACATGGAAGCAACATCCGTCACGTACAGTCTTGTCGCCATGCCACGATCAACATTGTTGAGTACTTTTTCACCGTGGCAAGAACCACGTTTGGTCAGCAACGAATTCGCTGCAACCTGCCGCGCTGGAAAAGCTTTTCTTCTTGAGGCAGAACGAAGCGTACTGGAACGTGCACATAGTAGCAGCCCTCGAGTAGAGATGTAGGACTTGTTTCGCCAGAAGTAGATTATTGTTTGAATTTACGGATCCGCTTGTCAGTCCAGTTACATTATTTATGCTGTGTACGTAGTCGCAATAATAACAGTATCATAAACAGCAGCCCTGCCGTCCCTTCTCGTTGGCGAGAAGGCTGGCAAGCCAGCAGAGTCCAGTCAAATTCTTGGAAAATTGGCAACTCGAGTTTTGTTGACGGTCGTGTCTTGAATACCAAGAACGGTGTTCGCTTGTTCCTATCAGCATCCGCCAGCAGCATAGCTGTAGCTCGTTCCTTGTCTTTCCCTGCATATTAATCCAAACTGTCCGCGCATTCCGCTGGTCAATTGGCTTGCGAGGCAAGTACTAAAAACATACAGTAGCCCATTACTTAGCTCTATCGTATCGTACATATTACATGCTAAATACATGTATGTTCTGCATTGTACACATCAGCAATTCCATGTTCTGTCATGGTATGCCGCACAGTAGTGGTGAATGCTGCGGCGACCTGTGCAGCGTCGTCTAGGGAAGTCTGGTCTTGGCGTTTTCGGGCTCGAATTGAGATCGTGAGACGCCGAAAGACTCTTCGAGCCCAGGATGTCGAAGACCGAAATGAATTCGGATCTCCTCAGCAAATCTCAAAGCTTTCTTAGTAGTTAGCATTCCTGTTAAGATATGAATGCCTTCTCGGCGGGAGGAATTTATCCACAAAACAAGTTGCACTCCGCTTCAGCTGACAACACTGTACCTTGCCCACGCTGACGGCATTTTTGCATGCTACCTTTATCATGCCAGCACATGCTCTAAATACGAGCTTGTTCTCTAGGCCATCTACCTACTAGTTTATTTAGCTTTTTTATTCCAAAGGGTGCGCAATCTTACCAAAAACTTATTTTACGCTCATATCAAGACAACCAGAATATTTATAGAGATCGCTCGCATGCAACTTACCCGCGTAGGAGTATGCTGTCCGGACATACAGCTTCAGATTCCGCCCCTCTCCTCCTACTTAGAAACGGCCCATTTGCTGGTATGAGGGAAATGAAGCAGTGTATGCTCTGACGCTCTGAACCAGTCGCTATAGTTTGTACGTATGAAGTGTATTATTGTAATCTGTGCCCTTATAACAAACAAGAGTTGTCCCTTCCATGATCCAGCAATCTAATTGGTCAAACAACGATTGCTCTAACGATAAAAAAAAAAACGCCCTTATGTAAATATCAGTATCATACGTGCATCGTCGCAGTTTTACTCGAACTTAACCCTTCAACTCGGTAGCTGTATAAGCTGCGTTAAGAATCGTCTATTATGCTGTATATACAGCATAAATAAATTTAATCTTGATTTCACTATGCTGGACGTATTACCCCATCCCTATGTATACCAAAACTCAGAATAAAACTTTTAGAGCTGGATTTGTGCCTCAGTACACCTAACCATATGGGTTAGGTGGTTGAAGCACCACTCCTTATTTATCAATGTCTGGAATCGAGTTCCCCACGATCGGTACACGCATTCAAAAGGAGATTTATGTAAGAAGGGGTGCATAAAGGCCCAAAATGGTGGGAAATAGTTTTGAGACTAATTGCGGCCCTTTCCAATTGCAAATGTAATAGACACCATCAGATAGCTTATTCCTTCGAGCCTACTATTAGGTACGCACATAACGCTTGCCGTGCCCCACTGTTTCGTACAAGCTCAGCAACAGCACACCTTCACTGGTTGCCACTGCGTTCTTTTTCAGATTTTTGAAAAAATGTTGGAACATGGGATATTTGTACTCGCCCGTGCACTCCATCGTTTAGACCGCTGCGTACTACGATACACAATCATTCGCGAACTCTAAAATCCAATTTTCATCAATTTTTATACAAATGACTTTATACAGCCTTACACTCGGGACACTAGCTAAATGCTAGTGTACTGCCGTATGTATATTAGCTCACACCACGCTATGAGAGTAAGTCCACTGAAATCTATTGAATGATCGTGTCTAAACTGCAACGTAATCAGACAATTTCCGCCTTTTGTGTGTTTCTGTGTTCCCTCGATCGAACCGCCCTTCATACAGAAATTTCCTGCTAACAACAGCTTCGTTGTCAGAGGCATTTTCGCGCGATATCTCCCTCGTGTCAGTTTGCGATGGCTGGCGGGGAAGCAGTGGATGGTAGGAATCCGTGAAAGCACCGTTCAAGGAATCGGCTGCTGCTACGCCGGTGCTGGGGCCCGACCGGTTCAAGGTGCTTTGGGCAAGCCTCAAGGCCGACGGGTTGACGACAAAAAATATCCTGCGCGAGGCATCGGCAAGTTCTGGAAGTACATCATGCCTGAATGAGACGCGAATGATGAAGAGGGCGTCGATTACTTCCTCGGCGAGCAGGCGCTGTTTGAATAAGCGACGTGAGGTGATGTTTCTGTAGGCGTGGCGAGGAACCGGACAGTGAAGAGACTACAAGCAGCCCAATCGTTGACTGGTCCTGATGCGGCTCCGGTGGGTAAGTCGTCGGCGGGCAAGTCTCCAGCGCGAAAGGCTCCAGTACATAAGCCTCCCGCGCGAAAGTCTTCAGCACGTAAGTCACCCATCAGCACGTGCACCTGTACCTCGAACTACACCAGCACCAACGTCCGCACGTACTTCTCCTGCTCGTCGTTCTTCATCGCCGGGTACATTTGCTATGATGTTGGATCCAAACTGTTACTGATAATTCTAACGCGTACGTTATGCTGTATATTTTTGGCATGCTTGGCTGTATCATACAGCTATGAACTGTTGCTCAGCTTCTGTAGTCGAATAGCGCTTGCTTATCGCACCCCCAGCTCAAACGGCGCCTGTCACTCCTGATCCAGTGTCTTCCGCACATAGTTCGCCTCCACCAGGCCAGTATGGGATGGTTGGATACAAGGCGTTGCTCAGAATTGATATTTTTATTCTGTGTATTTCCTACCGTTGTGTATAGATGATAACGAAGTCAAAATTGTACACGATGATGTGGACACTGCAGTAGATGCTCCCCGTGGACAACAAGTGCGCTGTAGCCCGTCACACGATGAAGACGCAATCCCAACAAGAAGTTCGCGTAAGTGATGTTTCTTACCATCTATATACGTGATACAGCTTATAACTAACATGTACGGTGTGCTGTGTTATATGTTGTATCAGCTCCATAAACAACGACTGAGGATCTGGGAGACATTGACGATGATCTCAACGATGCTCGCGATGAAAGACCGAGTGATTACTACATCCTGGAGTCGGGTGATGAATCGGAGGAGGCGGTACTCGAAGATTTGGACGTGAGTGAATCTGAGTCACTGTCATCCGCCTCGGTCGACGAGGATGACGATACATTGTATACGAATGAAGAGCGGTACGTCGCAGACCAGTTTCTCGACTCGATGAGTGGCCAGATCTGATTCTGGCAGCAGATGTCATTGCCGGGTGTTAAAGAACCTTTCTACATAGCACGAACCAGAGACGCTTGTTGTCGTCCAATACCGTACACACTAGTGCCACTTGATATTGGGTACTCTGACCTTAGCCAACGCCAGACATGGACTGACACGGGCTGCGTTGAAGTGCGGGGCGTCGCCGCTAGCACTGTTTTTCCTGTTCATTTCCGTTGCGTTGCGGCACATATTGCGGGCTGCAGCAACTTGCACATGTACGAGTGGTTGGATGCTCGTGTCGAGGCATACTTCGATCGCAAAACAACGCAAGACAAGCGGAAGAAACAAAATATGGCCAGTCCAAGCCGCGGCGAGACGTCCGCCAAGAATTTCAATCGGTAAAGCCAGTTACACCACACGAACTGTGTGTGTACATGGGTCTACTCGTCGCGCGCACTGTAATGCCGAACCGAGATATACTAGCAGAGCACTGGAAGCAGGGCGACCAAGGTGCCCTTTCTTGAGGATTTTTTTGGGCGGTTTATACCCCAAGATAGATTCATGGAGCTTTCGCACAACCTGCATTTCACCAGCAACCAAGACCCCGCGTAAAGACGGATCGAGCTAGGAAGATTCGGTCTGTGGTGAACGTGCTGCAGCAGACGTTTGTGAACGCCTTCAACGCGCCCGTCAAGCTGTCGTTTGATGAAACAATGCTTCCGTCCAGATCCTCGCGCAATTGCACAAGAATGTATATGAAAGATAAGCCTCACAAGGGAGGCACACAGCTATTCATGTTGTGCTCTGCACGATCCGCTTGCTGCATTCGGTATGCGCGTATTCGGCCTGTTGTTGTATTAGATGTTTTGGCTTATGTTGTACCTACTCCTTTTATTGTTATGTGGCTAGTTTGTGCTGTGGGCAAAAACAGCACATTGCCGAGTTTGGTGCAGTGGATATGAAGTCTGGTCCTCCTGCAGTTGTGCGCAATTGGAAGGCAGTGTTTGGTGAGAAGGCCCCAAGGTAAAGCGAGGAGGCTTGTAGTTGTCGATAGATTTTACACCTCTATCGTCTTGGCGGTGCAGTTACTGTTCATGGGTTTCTATACCATTGGAACTATCATGACAAATCGCCGTGGGTTTTGCTAGGCTGTGGCGACGAAGAAAGAGACGTGGCCAAACGACGTTTCGCGAGGCTCGTTGACATTTTCCCGATCGAAGCAAATAGCCGAGATGACTGCTTTGTGGTGGTGGGATAGCAAACCTGTGCACTTCCTCTCTGTTGGATGTAGTCCTGCGCCAGATCGGGTCACCCGTCGTGAGAAGAGCTGAGAGCAAAGCGAATTGGTGTGCCCTAAGGTGATTAAGGCCTATCATCGGTTCATGGGTAGTATTGATGTGCATGATCAACTTTGCCTTCAGCGGTACTCGGTGCAGCGATCTATCACACAAGTACTACAAGTCGCTGTTTTTAAGCCTGGCCGATCCGGCAATTACACCGTTCACCCTAATTAGTCGTGTGACCTAAATAGTCGTGCACCGTTGATAATCATCCCACACCTATTGAAAAATATTGTCATTTCTGCCTCAAACCATAAAAAAGAGGTCGGATTCTGGTAGATCGCGGCGAGCTGCATTGCGATATGTATTTTATTTTCAGTAACGCTAAGCCAGTTTTGTGCAAAACAATTTCAAAATACGCGAGCTCCGGCTTCCAGCCATACACCGTAAATAATTACGGCACGACTAATTAGGGTGAACAGTGTACGAATGGCTTCACCGTGCACCGTGCGTACTGCAAAACGAAGAAAATCAAGGCCATGGCCCTCGTGCAGTACATGTGCAAGCTCCACGTCCACTTGATCGAACTCAAGCAAGAATACATGTACGAGGGCAACACATTATGTGGAGGTAAGGTCTTCCATTTACTGGGCTGTCTATAATGGTTTGCTAACATGTATATACAGTTAATTATGCGCTGGCGAAGGCTACCGAACCAGAAGGACACATTCCGAAGCAGAGCGAGGCCAGGCGTGAACATTCGGGTCAACGCAAGAGAGTGCAAAAGAACGGCAAAGTCTGCGCGATCCTCCCCGAAGCTGGCAAGCACGGAGCGACCCCCACTTACTACTGTGACGGCTGGGACTTATCCAGACCAATCGTTCTGTGTATGAAGCTAAAATGGCCGGCGAGGAACACCATCATGAGCTGCTGAGGCATCTGGCACACTGAGTACAAGGATAGCAAGGAGATGCCAGCACACAAGAAGAGCAAGATCCGCGTGCACGCGTTGAAAGCTGCTAGTTTGCCTGGGAAATCGCCCGGCAAGCGCCGCCGCGTAGACACCGAGTAGCTTTGGTTTACATTGGAATATGTGTGGTGAATGAAACTTGGCTTTAATGTGTTTATGTGTGTTGTTCTAACTATGACTTATATATGTATAGTGAGCAGGAGTGTCGCCTGAACACGTTTGCTCACCGTACTTTGATCACCAGATGGTGGCCAGTGTTGAGTTGACAGAGCCTCATTGGGCGAGCTGTGCCTCGTCATCAGTTGATTGCACGACGGACGCGTTCTAGAGTGACTAGAAATTAGTATAGGTGGTTGACTGCCCTGTCCGTGCCACAATTTTCCTACTTTTAGAGAGATGTTTTTTGCGAATCTGATGCCCATGTGAACATAAACCTTTGCCCGCGCTACACACGAGCTGTCACACTGTACATAGTTCTTGTTATGCTGTATTAAAACGGGTTAGTCTCACCTGGACAATGCAGTCTATACAGCAGAAGAAACCACCGACCCTATTTAGCCTAGTTTATGGTGGCTCATGTCCCCTAGAGTATACAAAATTATTACGATGTACTGCTCGCAATGTCAGCAACCACTTCCTCCATTTCCAAGAGAGCTAGCGCTGCCGGCTCCTTGTCTTCCACCGCCGCCTTCTTCTTTCCCGCTGCAGGTACCGCCTCCATGCCGGCCGCAGCCATCGTCATCTGTGTCTGCGCACGTCAGATGCGACGCTCTCGCCGGAGCGCCCCGAAGCACTGCTACTGCTGAGCTTCCGTCAGATTGTTTCGCGGGGTCTTCCCCGCCAGCGCGACCATCTTAGAGCTGTTTGAGAATGAGGGGGTTGGAAGGCCGTCGGCCACCGGTTCGTCGGTGGGTGACGATTGCCCTTTTTATCCTCTTCATCACGCGTCCTTAAGTCAGCCCTAAGCCTGTGCATTAGGCTGTTATATGCACAAACATATACTTGTTGAAGTTGAAGTGGGGTGGGGTACAACTAAGGGTGGGCACTAATGGATGTCCCCACTCCAGCAACATAATTTTTTGGGGAGGGGGCACTATCACAGGTTTTTACAGTATCTTGAACTGAGTATATCATCCTATCCTTTACAAATTTCAAGTATAAATGTCCCTTATGTTGGACCTCCAACATAATGTAGATGCTGCGAGAAAAGATAATTAGGGTATACACGTACACCTCTTACGAAGTAGGGTACAACATATGGGAACTACTAAGCCCGTTCGCCGCTGCCTGTATCGAGTCGAGCCGATATCACCATTGAAAATGTATGCCGATCGACACCATTGACGACAGTGTGAAATACGGTCCGACGATCAGCTTTAAAAGGATGCCTGCATTACCAAACACGTTTGTAGTATACAAGTTTGGGCCCAGACATCAGCATATCATGATCTAGACTGATCTGAAGGTGAAAGCCTCGCTTCAAACGCGTTTGTCTTGGACACGCAGGGCCCGATCTCTCTGCCACCACCTCCGATTGTGGAGATTTGATCCCCATGACACCCGTCCTTAGAGGGTTACGAGAAAGGGCCTAAGGAAATGCTTAGTGCAACTTAAGGCCTTCGATGGTGACGATCGACATACATTTTCAATGGTGATCTAATCACTCCGTTGGAGCCCCGTATTGGAAATAGCCGCTCCAATCACCGCTGCAGTTGTGTGCTACTCATGGGGAAAGGCACGGCGAAAGTGCTGCAGGCCAGACTTGGCAGGATACCTTCGCGAATCTAAAACTATCTACGGGAACACGGTGATCGTCCGTCCGTCCGTCACGAAATCTCATCAGAATATGCGCCATTATGATTGGCCAAAAAAACTTTAGCTGCCGAGTGAAGCGAAGGCGGTCTGGATTGGCCAAAACGAGCCTCATCGAAGTCGTCTCTGATTGGCTAAAATTTAACGTACTTGAGTGAGATAATTCGTACTTAATTGATACCATATGATTCATTAGAAAGTTATTCTTTAATGGAGACAACAAACTGCAAGCTAGGTGCGCTTCGTGCATGTATAAAAAAACCATTACTACGCAAAGATAGTCCAATAATGTTCGTGACGCCCCATACTTATCTCGAGTAAGCTGTGGGTCGGGCATAAACTGGGGAGCGTTGTCGAAAGAGGCTTCGGCATACCACCTACTCTGAGCATGAAAAAAATGTTGATAAAAATCAATGTAAATTTGGCTTGCGCATGCTGTGCCGAGCCACTTTCAACCAATCAGGGCAGGATAAACCTGTTAAAGGCAAATAATATCGCATCAATCTCAGCGCTAGCCCGGTAGTCAAATCTTGACACATCGGCTACACCGTTTCAACAAAATACGCTCCAACCTGAAAGCCACGTATAAATATGAAAACTGATCAGCGTTATTTGATGTAAGCAAATCTATCTGAGCATCCTGAAGAAGACCGCAATTTCTGCTTTTAAATAGACAATGCATTTGATGTGAATGTCGAACGCATTCACGTTACTCATTTAGGAAGTTTGGGTCGAAATACTGTAAGTGAACGTGGTTGAACATTCAAGAGGTGTTGCTTGAAACCACACGCGCAAATGCAACATACACTGCGTCTGTGGATACTTAGACGTCACCGCTACACACGAAACAAAGAGTTGACAGCGCTCCAAACTCGAGAACGACTAGAGGGTCCGACGCCAACTCCGCAGAGCAACATGGGAGGCAGAACAATGCAGGACGGGAGCCTGTACATCGTTTACGTTTCTCGCAAGGAGCTTATGCGGTCACGCATGAGCATACAACAGCACGGTACCTACGGCATCAACCCAGCCCTTGGCAATGAATACATGACAATTCCCAGCAATATGCTGATTGACCCCCCCCCCCCCCCCCCCCCTCGACACTTCTAATGAAAATACCCTACAGGCATAATAAGATATGTTTACGTCGACGTAACAAACCGGGTGTATCGACGGATAAGTACTTCGCCAGTCGTACGATTTAACTATGACCAACACGATGGTACATCGCATCATTGAAGCAGTCGTGGATCGGCTACTTGGTTCGTCTCGTGAATATGTCAGCGACGCTAGAGAGGACGACAAGTACGGGAGGAACTTCGAGCAAGAGGTACTTCGTCCAATGAACATCAACGAGATTCAGCCGGAATATATAACCCCTACCTTGGACTCTGTAACGGTACACGTCTGCGGATTGTCGAGCTCAAAGCTCATACCATCCACGCTTATATCGGAGGAATACACGAGGTAGCACGTTCTTATTCCGAATATCATTTTATAAATGAAAACGATGCACGAAAATTTTCTTTTCACCTGCATCATAAGCAGTTCCCAATACGACCATCGTTTGTCATAACAATCAGCAATGAACAAGACCAAACATTGATGAATTTAGGGCTTTACTTCGCTAGGCCATGCTTCAAGGACGGTAGTATTAGGTAACCCTCTCTCGCGTGACTGCACGGTCGAAATTCAACACAACCCTTGAATATCCAGGAGTAGAGGACGAAGACGGAGTCTACACAAACGACACTGAATCAATGATCCGGCTTAGGAGACAGTTTGACATACACACGAAGAATTCATAGTTTACTTTTAAAATAATGGTTGGTGCGAACTACCGAGTGACATGATCAATTACTGACTGAGTGAAGAGTTCAAGTAATTAAGTAAGTATGCAGTGTATTAGTCGGAGAGTGAGTGAGGAGGTAACAATATTAAGCTCAGAAAGACCTTGAGTCTAAACGGTTGTATTACTACAGCTCACTGCCGAAGTTGAGTGCTCCAAGCGGCACTTATTATTATATCTATAAAGTTCACTGTCGCGCAGCGACGGCGATCCTATATTTTATAGTATAAAATTATGTATATTATATTAAGTTCAGAAAAATCTTGAGTCTACAAGTAAACGGAACATTATTTATATTATAAAATATAGGGTCGCCTTCGCTGCGCGATAATATAAATAATTTTATATTACTTCTGAAGTATAAATATACGCTGCGCTACAGTGGGCATAGTATGTAAACAACACAAGCGAAGTGGAGGCGTGCTGACCCACACAACTAGGACCAAAAACAAACCAGCCGCTTGAAGGATTTACCACACCAACATTTTGTTTTGATGTTGCTGCTGGCTGCAAGGCAGCGAATCGCTGACTGTAGCAAACATTTTAATGCCAAGATCTAATCCAGCCAGGCACATGCATGGCTATGTGCGATAGTAATTGAAGTCACCTGTCGTCTTGAACGCCTGCGGTGTCGCTTTAGAAGCATGCTTTGCTTCCAGCTAATACTGTGTAAGTGTCGGTCAAGAATGTAGGCAATGCTAATGCTGCGCAGGGCATGCTGACTGATTTCTATTTTGACCCGCTACATGTAGCATAGCACGCTGATCGCTCTCAATGCCACGACCAACGCAGGCGCAACGTAGATCAATCAACCCCGGCCAACATTCGTCTGTCAGGTGCAGTACGAATGCATGCCGTCGTTGGCGCCAAGTGCCAAACATCCGTAAACGTCTGCCACCCCAAGTCGCAGTCCCCGCTGCGGTCGGGCACCGATGTTTACCAACACAGCGTAGCAGCCCCAGCAAAACACCTTTTGCCGCTGTGCTGCGGTATGCGCGTCGACCACAATCTCCGTCGTCTTCCATGCAAGAGCCACAATCACGCGTCGCCATGGAGTTAGAATTGACTTGATTTGGCTATGGTGTGCACAGCCGGGTCAAGTCGTACAAGTTACCATCATTCCTGGCAACCAACGATGGTCACTCCGGGTGCGCATTCGCCTTCCTTCCTCGCCCAGCAGCACACTTTGAAGAGCGGCGCTGGACCCACAGAACAGAATTCCATCGAGTCGAGCGAAGCATCTCTCGCCTCACTCCGCAACCTACTGCGTTCTGTGTACCAACACCATAAAATAACCAGACAAGCCAGACCCGGACCCGGACCCATAGACCTCACATCAGACCATGCCCCGACCCGTAGACCCGCCCTCTTCGCCCTCAGCGTCTCCGGACAGCGGCAGCTTCCTGTGCGACCGCATCCAGCAGTTCCGCCAGCGCATGCGCAGCCGCTGCTTTGAGGCGCACAGAGCAGCAGCCACAGGTTCAGCAGACGCACAAGACGTCGCTCCTCCGTCCTCGAGCCTCCCGTGTCTGCTGCAGTCGTGGCGGAAGCGCATCGAGGCCATGGACGACGACGAGCCACAGACCGACAGACACAGAGCAGGTTACAGCCACCAACACTTCGGCCACCACCATCGAAGACCGTGCCACACGTCCACGGAGAATGAGTCGACGTCAACGTCAACGTCGTCGTCGTCGTCTTCTGCGTGCGGCGGGTTCCCGTTTCGCGGGCCTAGGATGCTGCATCCGAGACTGGAGCGGCAACAGGCCACGTGCTCGCTGTCTGGCATCTGGAGCGGCTTCACGTCGTCGTCTCCGCCACCGTCGCCCGAGATTTACGCCAAGTCGAGACGTCGTCGACACCCATACTCGAGATGCCACGGACGAGGAAGTGATGCCACGGCGGATGACCACGGGAAGTCATCGGCAGAGTAGGAACCTGAGAGAGTTGAGTCTGCAGTGTGGCCAAATAAATAGCGACAGATATTTATTTTTCCCAACGCTGCTGGACTTCAGGCCATTTCAGCTTGACGTAAGCACTTTCGTGACTTTGCAGACGGTGGACTCTGTTTTTGGTCAATTCACGTCCGAGGATGGAATTTGTGACTGAAAGAAAGAATCAAATTGCGAGGGTTTAGGACAATACTGCGGTTGATTGTTTTCCTTCGCCATTATTGAACTTGCCGTCTGCTATGAAGTCGTTGGTGTGCGCTGTCATCGGGAACGGGAGATTCTTCACCACGAGGATCGAGAGTTTCCTGAAAGTTGGAGATTTGGTGAATATGCTCAAAAGCGAGCATCCATCTGTGATCACGTGCGAGACTCAAGATGTGACTTTGTATCTCGCCAAGAAGACGGACAATAGTTGGCTCAAGACAAGCGACCCAGACGCGAAAAAAATGGCGCAAGGCGAGTTCCTACGGGGATCCTCGACATCATGACCAAAGACGGAAATTCGATGAGTGTGGGTAGTCGAGTCAGTAACGCTGCGTTCAGCTTCCCAGAAGAAGACGATGAAGAGGTTGAAGACGGGGTCATCCACGTGCTTGTGGCTGTTGCGGGGATGGTAACTGGAGCCTCCCTGATCGAACCGCATCCGATTCGCAGGAGACAATGGGACTAGCTCAACGAGCTCTACAATAGCAAGAAGAGGACGAAGCAGACGGATGGTGACTCATTTGAGGACTTCTGGTATCTACCTTTCGACGAACTCAGCAGAGTCGTGAAAGCGGAGAACTATGAACAATCATCGAAGCCGATTCCGGACGAAAAGCTCGATTTGCTGCATGAGACCCTGAAAATGTTGACCAATGCGTTTGGCGGCATCCGGAATACTCAACAGTACTTCATCCTTCCGATACTTGCCTCTGTTTGTGCTCTTTTCGATGGCGATGCCCGAATTCTGACGAAAGAGAAAGTTGTTGGGAAACTCGTTTACGAAGACGCAACTTTCGACTTTGTTCTTCAGCGCGGCAGCACACGAGTGTGCGTTATCGAGGCGAAGCGCGACGATTTCCAACAAGGCCTCGCTCTGGCTTACGTTGGAGGTGAAATATTTGCAGAGGTCGAAGGATTGCCGGCGGTGCACTGCATTGTCACGAATTTCGTGGAATGGTATTTTTTGAGAAGCCTGGCTGATAAAGTCGAGCAAACTACGCCAATAACGATTTCTATGGAGGGCGGCATACCTACACGAGAGTCCGTGAAGGGTATTGCTGAGAGGATTTACGCTATGCTATCGGAAGACAATTAGCTGAGCGATCTATGGTTGGTGCTAACGAGCACAAGCAGCTGCGCGAATTTGACAGGTTCGTTTTTTGTAAGTCGTGTTTGCTTTCCTGTGCATTTGTGTAGGTGCAACGTCTCAAGCGCAGAGCGAATTAACATGGCACGAGGAATCCCGAGAATCGCCAAGAAGATGGCAATAGCTGGGCGACAAACGCAAGAAGTGAAATTATGGCGCAGTAGCAGCAAGAAGAATTTATATTTTCCAGCATTTGAGTGACTACGACCAAATTGAAGTTGCTGCTGCGTTGTAAAAAATGTTTTTGTTGCTATCGCTGCACAATTAACTACCACTAATGTTTGCTGAAGAGCTGATGGACAGAGAAATGAGGAAAACGACTACACTTCATCCAGCTCAACCACAGACATTGCTATCTGTGGTTGGGGTGGATGAAGTGTACTTAAGTAGTCGTTTTCCTTCATTTTCCTTCGCTCTTTTTGATGCCCAAATTCTGAATTAAAACAGCAGACGCCGGTGTGCCAGTACACGCGTGTACATTTGCCAACCGATGTCCAAAGATCACATGCAGGAGTGTCAGGAATTTCATGAAATGGTGTTTTTCGGACGGTACTCACAATCAGATACGTATGCAATTCGGACAGCTTCTGCTGAATGATTACCCTCACTAACGTGCGTCTCCTTCAGGTTGCCGTCCCAGTCGCCATCAATGATTGAGAACCATGTGGCGGTGCAAACAAAGTATCCTCGCTTGGTGGAACATCCCGAATCGCTGCAGCAAAACGAGTAGCGCTAGTTGAGTCGGCAGGGTCTATGGGCAGAAACGCACGGTATGTCTATCGTCCTAAAACTCAGTCACAGTAAATATCTGGGACAAGGCGGAGTGATCGGTGCTTTAGTCAAATGCTTTCAGATATCAATCGACAGCGGACGAAAGAACATGACGAAGTGCCCGTTTTCGGTCTCGAATATGGAGCAGAAAACTCCAAGTGTGCACGCTCGGGTCTTGAACGCTCAGCAGAAGCGTCGGCGTTTGAAAGAACCTCTTGTTCCTGTATCCGACACCGAAGGAGTAGATTTGCCCTTATTTAGTGAATGATGACAATGAGGAAGACTACATTGACCTGCAATCGGAGCAACGGCGTGGTGAAGCTTTCTGGCGAGAGAAAACGAAGATCAAACACTTGGAGAATGAGAAGCGCGAACTGCAACGAGATTTGGTGCGTAGTCGCCGAGTCGGAAGCAAAATTGAAGCTGACATGGATCGACTGCGTCGTCAACGGCAAAAGGAGCTGAGCTATGAACGTCGAAAACAACGCGAACTACGTAAACAGGAGCAAGTTGTTACTGACCGTGAACTAGCGTGTACACGTTTGGAGCAGGATCTTGCGCGTCAGAAGTCTCGCTTACAAGTTGACCTACGCTTGCAGATGGAAGAGGAGGTGAGATCTGTCTTGCGAGATGTCGTTAATCGTGTGGAGCTGTCGATAATTAAGGCTAGCACCCAACGCATTCAGGAAGACTTGGCATGGTCAAAGTTAAAGGAGCAAGACTGGCGCGATTGCATTGCTCGATTGGAGAGAGAATGGCGTGAAACGGAGGATTTGGTCATCGTCGAGCAGCAACACCTTAACAAACGGGTAGAGCATTTGGCGACGCAGCTGGAAGCTACTCGACAACTCTTGCAAGATGAGGAGAGAGCTAGTACCGAGCTGAAAATCTCATGCGCTTTACTGCAGCAGGAAGTCACTGTCAAGTCGGGATGGCTCACAGCTTTAGCGCTTGGCAGCATGTCACTGGTAAACACTCAGGGTCAAATTGCAGCCAGGATGGAAACTGAACGGGCCGAGTGGCAGCGCAGCATGAGCCAACTGCAGCGAGGACACAATGAGCTCCAAGCAGAGCAGTCCAACCAGCAGAACAAACTTTTAACTGAGAACACGCAGCTTCTAAAACAACTTCATGAAGCTCAGCTGAGCGAGTTGAACACCCAGCAGCGGCTCCAGACCACTCAGACAGCGTCCAAGAAACTGGAGACGGAGCTTCACACGCTTCAAGACGAGCTGAAGACTGTGGAACGCGAGGCCGCTCCATCGTATGTTCACGCAAGTTTTTCACCGAATCTGTCACAACTACCGAAGGTAAACCCGGAACGCCAAGTGACTCTGCGGCGCAAAAGCTTTGTTGCGAAGTGGTCTCGACGCGAAAACCGCACCTAATTACACCAAGTCCATCGTCAAAGTCCAGCAAGAACTGAGGGCGTTTGATGAACTTGAAGACCCGAGGACGTATGCGTAAGGAAACGAATATCTGCCGTATTTTGTCTTCCGCCTGCCTGGCTTGGCTCACCTCCCTCACTATCGACTGTATTAACGCAGCTCTGAAAAATGGTTTTCAACTTACGCAGTCTCTTTTTCACATTTCAACATCCGTGCGTTTGCTGCATTCATGAAACGTCCCTGGCATCCTCAGACAGATCACTCCAGCGTTCTTGGCGTGGTTAGACGCTTTTAATGATCCAAGACGATAGTATCATCCTGTCTAGTCGTAGTACTTTGTTTGATTGGGTGATGGTGGGCTTCAGTCTTGCAAAGCGAACCCGACGGGGTACCCGAATTCATTGATAGCAAACTCACGGCCACCTGAGTCGGATATCTGACTGGAACAGGAAGAGATGTTTTGCGCCTACAGAATTTCCTAAGATTTCCCAGATTCCCAATCAGCAGATCAAGACGCTCCATGTGCATGAATGACTAGTATTTGTCTTCGTATACTTCACTGCCCTCGGCTGCTGACCTTAGATGATTTACTCCATGAGCACATGTCATGGACAGCACTCAGCTAAACTGTCGCAAGAATTGATCTCGCCGAGTAAGCGGATTAGACCGCACACCCCGCCATTACTATTGGCGCACTTTTTCCCCATAGCCATGGCCACAATGCTGGCCTGGATCTGATTGTCGATGTCGTTCGTTGATTCGCCGCGCTGGTAGCAGCCCCGATGATGTTGCCACTGTGCAATGCCAAGAATGCGCCCTGTTTCCTAATAACCATCATAGCCTGCATATTGCCTTGCTTCACTTCAAATGTTTCATCAGAACAGCCCTTGATCATGGTGCCCAAGTCGTCACTGTGTCGTGAGTACTTCCCAACCGCAACGAAAGAGACCATCCTCGAGATCTGCCATCACCCATTGCTGGGTTCTATTCCCCATACAAGTTACCTCCATCGTCAGCGCCGACATCGTTGTCGTTGGTCTCGACGTTGCCATAGTCGAAGCAGTAACTAATCGTCTCCCGTACCAATATCGGTGATGCTATCGATGCTACTGCCGAATCTGGTGTTCTGAATCGGCTGATTAGTACTTAGTATTGTACAAGAGTTGAAGCGCTCTCCAAATCATCGCTTAACTGTGCGAGTTGTTCAATATTTAATAGGTGCTCTTTATAGAGCACCATACGTAGCTCTGCATCATTTTCAAACCCGCCAGCGTGGCAATAACATCAAGCAGCGAGGTGCGGACAGATTCATCACAGGAGTCAACCTGCGTGCACATGCGCAGCACACTGTATCACTCATTGGTCTGCTCCTGGATCAACGTTTTCTGCGACTCCAACTCGCTGACCTTCTCGAGCAGTCTGCTGCATTTCTCTTCAGCGGCAGAATAGTATCGTTGCAAAAACATCAGCAGCGCTTCTTTCTCAGCAACTTGGGCCGTCAGTGTGTTATCACTGTCTGTGCTTCGCTTGCCACCTTCGTTGGACGATTGCCCAACGCTTTGATGCACTTGCTTGGCCTGCTGCTGCCTCAAGGCCTCGTTCTGCGCCTTCAGCTCCGTGGCCTCGGAATGCATTTTGCTTGCTAACGCTTTCTGCTGGGACTCCAGCTCTCTCAATTCCGCGTATTGCTTCTGCAGTTTGACCAGCTCCTCGCTCATGCCATCCTTTTCGCCGTGTTGAACTGCTGACAAATCTGATTTTTCCTGGTGCAGTTGAGCAACCTGCTTCTCCAGCTTTTCGTGGATATTCCGTGCGTCTTTCAGCTCCTGCTCCAGCTCCTCTATCCGCATTGTCTTCTCGGACACAGAATCCATAGTCGAGCTGAACTTGGCGTACACAATATTGAGCTCCTCTTTCTGCTGCTTGCTTTTCTCCATCTGTTTTTCAGCAGCTTTTAACGCCGTAGCCATCTTCGCCTCCCTGGTCTTAGCAGCTTGCAACTGAGCCTGCAGTTTCTTGATTTCTTCATCCTGCGTCATGTTCTGCTGTACGATCTCGAACTCGTTCGTCTCCTGCTTCTCACGCAGCTGCCGCGTCTCCTCCACCAGCTTCTGCTTCTGCTGTTTCAAGCTCGCGCGCTCCTCGTCCGCACGCTCCAACTCTTCCGTCTGCTGCTTCATCTTCTCCTCCAACTGCTTCACCTCAGCATCCATCGCTTTCTTCTCCGCCACTAAAACCTCAAACTCTTCATTTGGCACAACTCGACTCGAGCGCAGCAGCTCTTCCTGATCCGCTCTCAACGATGACAGCTCCATCTCCTTCTCCCTCTCCGCCGCACGTTTCTGTGTCAACTGTGTCTCCAGCTCCACCACTCGGTCGTCCATCAGCTGCTTCTCCATAGCCTCGAACACCTCCGTTTCCTGTGTGTTCCTGTGCATTTCCTTCAAGCAGTTCGCCGCGTCAGTCTGGAACCAAATTGCCCATTGCAACTTCACGTCCTTGGCCTTCAGTTTGTCCTTCAACGTCTTCATCTCCACAGTCGTCACAAGGTCCCTCATGACGCTCTGCACCTCCTGTGCCTCCACTTTCTCCACCTGTAGGCTTAACTCTCTACTCCACGTGTCCAATCTTTCCTGCCAGAGCTCACAGCTCTGCAACAACTTGTCCATCTCTTGAGTAGTTCGCTCGGAAGGTAGTATCATACCCATTATCTCCTTAGCCTCTTCCTGTCCTGCAGGATCCTGCGCGTCCTGCAGCTTCTGTTCGAACTCTCGACGCTGCGCGTCCATTTCCTTCTGCTTCTGGCGATAGATGCGAGCCACGTCGTCCTCCAAGTCCCTCAGACTGCGCTGGATCTGCGTCAGCCGTTCGTTGAGCGAGTTTTTCTCCTTTTCCAGGACCTCTCGGTCCTGCAGGAGCTGACGGTTTTCGCTCCGTAACATCTCCGTCACGATGCGCAGCGTGCCGTCGCGCATGGTGGCATCATTAGAGGACAATCGACGCCTCTTCTCACTGGACGAGGGGCTTGTAGAGGTCTGTGGGCGCTTGGGGGAGCGCGACGAAGGAGTTTTGTCTTCTTCCTCCATTGTTTGGCGCGGTAGTCGAAAAATAACTTGGTGTTTGTGAAAGGGTTCGAGTTTTTGTGGAAGGCGCTATAGAATGAAGGGTGTGGTACGTCAGACAGAAGTTAATGCTAGAGATTGACAGAAACATACGCCTAAATAGAATTAGAGAAAATCCAGATTAAGGCAACGCTGGATTAAATCCAAATTTTTGATTCGAAACAGCCGCAAAATTGCTTTTTGGTTCCGAAAATAAGCAGCCAGCTATTTCAACCTAGTCGAACCCAAAAACCCGAAGGAGCTGTTTTCGGTTCAAATGAGGGGGGGAGGGGCAAATGTACTTCCTCCGGTTGGAAATGACCGTCCGATGGCTTTTTTATAGTGTTAAACAAACGACTATCGACCTTTATAAAAGCATACCAACATTTATATCAAAATATAAAACCCTACTGT
>LGSN01000738.1:0-19271 GCA_001314375.1 Phytophthora podocarpi | reverse complement strand
TCGTACTAAATAATCCTTTTGCGAAACTGAAGGCTGCATCTAATTCGTTGAAAGCAGCGCTTTCTGCCAATACCAGCTTTTCATTGGTTCGATTTGTAGGTCACCAAAAATGTTTAGGATTTGTGCCGATGAGGTAGACTTTCTGTACCCACTGTACTGTACAGCCTTATACCGGTATCAATACCGGTGTCCTTTCGAAAATAGTTGCTGGCCAATCAACGTCATCGGAACAATTATGCGTGTCAGCCGCAGATCTTCCTCTGCGTCATCGCCAATAGTGTATCATTCGCCATGGCCAAGAACGCGCTGCTGAACCTGTACCTGCTGGCCTTCAACGGCGCCTCGTGCGCCGGCTGGGCCTACGTTCTGTATCTGACCGTGACGACGGTGCTCCAGGCGCACGAGGCTGGACAAGACTGGAACCAGGTGGCGCAGAGCACGTGGGACGTGGTGTCGCTGCCCCTCAAGGTGGTGCAGACCATGGCTGTGATGGAGGTCGTGCACGCCGCCGTGGGCTTCGTGCGCTCGCCGCTGGGATCCACGCTCATGCAGGTGAGCTCTCGTCTCTGGCTGGTCTGGGCCATCAACGTGCTGTGCCCCGTGTCGCGCTACCAGTTCGGCTTCCCTCTCATGGTGGCAAGCTGGTGCCTCGTGGAGGTGCCGCGCTACTCCTTCTACGCGCTCAACCTGTACAACGCGGTACCGGGCTTCCTCTTCTTCCTGCGCTACCACCTCTTCATGGTGCTCTACCCGTCGGGTGTGCTCGGTACGTGTGTGTAGGAGTTCCTACCTACACCATCCTTAAAAATGCCTCAAATTTCGATGGTTTCATGGTGAGGTCGTTGCTATGTAAGTGCAAAGCTCACGTTGTGCTGTGTTTTGGCGATCTTCCTCGCAGGTGAGGTGCTGTGCATGGTGAGCTCGCTGAGTTTCCTGTCCACGGGTGCGTACGCCATCCAGCTGCCCAACACGCACAACATCTCCATCTCGCTCTACGTGGTGGTCATCCTCGTGCTCGTCGTGTACATCCCGGGCCTGCCCGTCATGTATGGCCACATGCTCACGCAGCGCAACCGTGCGTACTCCAAGACCAAGACGGCGTAGACCAGGCAGGGAAGATCGGACGAGAGTTGATGAGCGTATCGCGATCGCTGTTTAGAATGTGGTAAAGGCGCTCTCAAACCGTGCAGATCAACAAGAATAAATCGCGCTGTGTGCGCGTGCGCTAGTCTATTGATGTATAGCTTCTTGTTGCTCCCTTTGTGCTGCATTTCGGACTAGCTTCGGTTGCCTAGTGCCGGATGGCAAGGCCAGCTAGCTCCTTCCTTCCCTTAGATCACACTACCGACGCAGTACAGTTTACAGATATTCATCCCATCCACTCCGTCACCTCCCATCGAGTTAAAAAATGCTGGAATCCTCCAGGTCCTTATCATCACCCATCTCCTTCAACACCTTGCGCGACACGAACATGAGCAACGCACCGATAGCACCAACAACACCAACAATAACCACCACGAGCGTTTGGTCCAATGATGTGCTTGTCGTCGACGAAGCAGCCGATTTCGTCTTGTTCTCGAGTGCCTCGGCACTGTTGGCCTCGTACGACTGGCCTGTCACACTCTGATCACCCGAACTGGAAGACGGCCAGCGCTTAGACCTGGCATCAAATGAACCAGGACGCGGTGGTGGTGCATGAGTTGCCTGTGCAGGGGCCGAAGTCGGTGCCAAGGTCGGTGCCGGGGTTGGTGCCGGAGTTAGTGTCTTGTTGGTGGTACCCGTTTTGCTGGTAGTCTTGTCGTTAGTCGACTTGCTGTCCGCGCTGCTGTCAGCACTGTAGTCAATTGATCTATCGTCGAATGATCCGTCATTATCGTCGTCATCGTCACCCTGCTTTGTATCACCTGCATCCGTCTTCCTCTTAGCTGTGCCGTTATCACTGAAAGCACATGGTGTCATAATCTCGTGGTCCGTCGTCGCGGACGCGCTCGACGTCGAAGCAGGCGACGGGGCTGTCGTCGTCTTCACCAAACTGTCGAACGACACGGACTTGTCGTTGCTCAGTTGACTGGCGTCGCTGTAGCTTCCTTTTGAATTCCACGCTCTGGTCGTCACCGTCGTGCTGCTCTGCGTCGTGTCCGTCGTGTCCGTCGTGACTACTCCCACCCCCGCGTCGCCGACTGACGGCAACCCGGAGCCTGAATTCCCTGCCTTTTGACTACGTAGTGTACGGGCATCGGCCGTCAATAGCAGCAGCGCGAGCGCCAGTGCCAGTACGAGCGTCGCCAGCAGAGGCGACGAGCGTCGACGCCATCGCGGCGCCAAATACACGCACATCCGCCACCGCCTTGTCCTCGGATGGACGACTGCCAAGACCGGCGATTGCGCGGAGGGAGGTCAGACCAGAGAGGAAGCAAAGCAATTGGAAGCTCTCACGATTCACGGCCGGCCTTTTCGGTCTTCCCGACTTTCCTGTCTCTTGCCTCTTGGAGGTGGTGCGTAGAACGGAGAAACTCGTCCGTGAGACGGAAAACGGAGTCTGTCTCCGTGCAAAGTTGCCAACTGGTTGAGCGGCTCGGTGGGTGGCACGGGCCGTGCCAATGGCTGTGGCACTGCCACGGCATCCGCTACGCTTGACCGGCCATGTGGCCAAGCACGACTGAACCAACTGAACCCCAGCCGGTTGCGAGGAAACCTCGCTCGCGGTCATGTGCAGTTTCGTAATCTCTCAACCTTCGTAAATTTGTTCTAAATTATCGTTAAAATATTACTATACTTGGACTCGCTAAGGGAAAGAAATTCAAATATAATACACCCGTAGTTTTTGATTTGATTAACGGAGAGCGGGACGGCGTCTGCTTGGACAGTGAGGAGCTCAATTGTCGAGAACAACGATTCTCTATTCGACTGACTGCGCTTGGCACTCCAAGTTGGAGTGGGTTAGCCATTGCCGTTCGATGTGGAGATCGCGGTGTGCGAGCGCCGACGAGCGCGTTTCTGCCGGCCACGCACGAATTTCTGTATCACCGGGACGCTGGTGTTGAAGCAAGCCGCTGCGAGAAGCGAAAATCTGCGCATGTAACGCTTCGACGCTGCGTGAAGGTTGCCCACAGAATCTCGAGCTGCTGGACGGATTGAACAGCTTAGCTTTTGGCGTGATAGTCGTCATTGAGCTGATATATAAGTGGGGCCAAGTACGGTACAGTTGGTCTCAACCTGCCAACGTAGATGGTCAGATTCGGCATCCTTGCCCTGTCATGTTGCGTGCCGTTGCCGCTGTTTGACGTGTACATGTGTGCATTAACCGACTGGTGATTCAGCAGCTCATCATGCTGTATTTGGTATGTTTAATGGGATTCTGCTACAGTAAGGTAATTCACGACATGTATCTAGCGTTGTAGTTTATTTGAGATCCGTCAGGCCGTGCTCTTCGAAGACGGTCTTAAGCTCAGCGATGACCCGCACAAGCTCGACATGAGCCTTCCGCAGCGGCTCGAGAGCATCGCCGTCCCCCACGTGCAGCCCTCGGAGAATGTGGCTGCGCGTGGGGATTGAGCCGAGAGCAGTGTTGACGCCCTTGCGGACGAGCCACGGGTGGCGCTTGCCCAGGGTCTCTTCGTAGGCCTTGCTGGCGCCGTTGTAGCAATTGTCCTCAGTCGAATCAAGCAGTGTCAGACGCACGCAAGCCTCGACGAACTGCACGAACCACAGCAACCGCAGCAGACAGCGCGAGCACGACGGCTTCTTCTTGCCGCCCACATCCGCCACTCCGAGGTCAACCTCGTGTTCGATCACCGCCTTCACGCTCTGCTCCTTCCACGAGTTTGACGAAGACGGCTCGGGCCACGCCTCGATATTGTGATCGATCGACGTGAAATAAGCTCCGACAGTGCTACCAGCGAATGAGGTAGCACGGCCAAACACGCCCAGAAAGCCGCAGATAACATTGCACGTGACCACAAAGCAGCCAAGGCTCAAGTCACCATCAGGAGCACGATTCTTAGCACCGTCTTCTAGAGCTGCCACCAGCTTGTCGACCGAAAAGCCTTCGTCATCATGAGTCTGCTCGATCACAGACACCTCCAGATCATCATCCTGGGACGTGTGAGGCGACGAGGGAGCTGAAGAGTCAACAGCACGCCGCTTACTGGCGACACTGGTGTCTGAAAGTGACGACTTTGTACGCTCGCGCTGCTCGCCGCTGCTCGTACTCACCCGACGGCGTCGACGACGACGATGTTTGAGCGGCTTCTTGACGGCCTTATTTCCGCCTTTCGGGCGCGAAAGCTCATCAAACAGCACCAAGCCCAGCAAGTACGTGCCCAACGTGCGCATGGAGAGCAAGTTGTCGAGTGCACGCTCCATAAACGAATAGGGCGGCGGGGGTAGGCTGGAGGCAGCTGTATGAGGGACCAAGACACTTCCTTCGACGCCAGTCCTCCGGTTGTAGTAAATCACACGCAGCATCACAAGCACCGCGATAACTAGCAGCGACATCCAATGGCGCGTTCGCAGATGCGAGGGGTGCATAACCCGCTTGATCTGAGTATGTCCTCGCATCTGGGAGATTCCTGCACAGGTAGCACCAATCTGCTTTGCGGCAGAGACCGCATTAGGACCCAACGTCGGAGCTTTATCCTTCTCGTGGATCAACGACGACAGCGTCTTCGGCGGCACTGAGTGGCGACGTGACAACCCGTTGGCCTCTCCCAGTTTGTGCATCAACGTATTTTCACTTTGGATCGACGTGAGCGCTGGGGAAGCGTCCGGACAAGGCCCCAGTGTGTCCTCTCCACTGCCGTTCTCCGTGTGGATGTAGTTCCTCGCACAAGGGTCGCAGAGTCTCGATCCTTTCTTCCTCTCGAGCCTGCGATGCAGCTTCATCCTGTTCTTGCTGCAGTCGTCGCAGATCTTCTGCGCACACATTCTGCACGTGTGTTTGGCTCTAAAGACAGTAAAAGAGCGTTCGCAGATGCTACAGCCCTTGGCTTTGCCTGCTGCTTGAGGATCCTGCACCACGTCGTCCTCCTCGTCGTCCACGTATTCATTGAGCTCCAGCGGGGGCGGAGGAGCTCCACGCGTCGACGACTTCTCCTTACTCGCCGGACTCTTGCGCACTCGAACGTTCTTGATCTCGTCTACCACTTTCTGGCGCAGGTTGCGGCCACTACGGCTCCCGCCGGACGTCAATGGTGGCGAAGTACTGGGGGCAGGACACATAGACTCTGAAACTGCCGCCGACGCGGAGGGTGGGGACGTAGCGAGCACCACCGGTGGAGGCATGACCGCACTCGCCCCGCCCATTCTGGACACTGTTGGTGTATGGGGTGATGAGATACGTACACACTTGGTCGTGTAGATACAGTAAGAAGGGATCTAACTTATGCGAGTGATGCAAATGAGCAAATGCGATTCCGCGCACAGTTATTTGATCGACGCATCGCTGCTACCCGGCTCTCTATGCACAGTCACACGCTTATATCAGTTTCGTAAAACTGGATTTTTGACTTGCGTTTTGTAAAGGACCTAAAACAGACCGAAAACATGTGGTGTACATTAATTTATTGGAATACAAATGTCAAGTGTAAGAGAGAAGCAGGACCGAAAATACGAGAGCACCTGAGTATTTTCGGATAAGTTGACCAGTTTCGTCGAAGGAGTGATAGTCCCAAAGTTGAACTTTCCTTTCTGTCCGCCGTGACGCCACGTTTCCGTGCAGTCGCAGACTTTAAATGCAGTTGGCGAGTATCGTAGCTAATGAAACTCGAGCGTTTTGCTCGTTGCGTTCACACACTACGCTTCCGCGTCACACATTGAGCAGCTAAATAATCCGTTTCTAAGTAAATCTAAAGGATGGCAGCAATATACAAGAGCTGCTGGTACTGGTGGACAACAAGGAGTATCAAGACGCCAAAATGAACCGAATGCGCATCACCCTATAAATACTACTCGGTGATCGGCTCCTGTTGAAACCACAGTCAACAAATAGCAAAATAGCCGGCCATTCCTCGATCTGTTCACCAAATATAGTTGAACGGCCGTGGCCGAACTCGCAAAACGACTCGTGCTGTGAGCGGCACCGCAATCTAAAGAGGCAAACATGATGGACATGACATCCGATAACGCAGTGGCTCCAGAGGATGTGGCGCAACGAAATCTCGAGATCGGTGGGAGATCGCGCAGTCTACGCAGTGGTCGAGAGCCTCGAAGCGGGCAAGAACAAACTTGGGCCAGCCCGGTAGATCCTCCCCCCACTGACCAAAGTGACGAGGTTGGAGGCCTACCGACAGACGCAGTTAGTTCTCCCGAACGAGCGCAAGGTGCTGCCCTAAAGCAAGGATCAGTGCGTGCAATGATCAAGCGAATGACAAGGTTATTCCAATCGGAAGATGACGAGATGGATCCTGTGAAACACAAGGCGCACTACCGACGAGGTACGATTCTGATCAAGCATTTAGAAGAGAAGAAGGCATCAGGTAAAGCAACCGAAACGGACATGAAGTTCTTCGACGTGGTTAAGAAGAGGTTTGATGCCAACTTCATGGAGTCTCGGACCATTATCTCGCTCTCCGTTTTCCAAACGGGGTCCAATCCAATGGATGATCCGTTCGCAGTCATCCACATGCCTGTGGAGATCCAACAAGGATTCCGTCGCAAAATTTTCTCGATTTTCACGCTCCAGCTACTCGTCGTTGTCATCCTGATCTCGTTCTTCTCCTACGTGCCAGCAATTACAGATGCATTCCAGAAGTCATTTTCCAACTGGCACTACGTCTTCGTCATGTTTGTGCTCATGGTTCTGGCGTTGCTGTGGCTCTACTTGGTCAAATACCGCTACCCGCTCAACTTTATGGTTCTTGGAGGTTATACCGTCACGCAGAGTCTGTTCTTCGCCGCGTCCGACTGTCTATTCGAGACGAAGGCCAGCATCTTCATCTTCACGTTCCTCTTCGGCATAATGGGAGTCACCACATTCCTGTGTACAACGATCATCAAGCGCTCGTTTGACCCGAACATCCAACCGACCTTGATCAGCTACCCGGTCGTGCTTCTTATCGCTTTCTTCCTCGGGTTCGTGACTTCCTTGTTCGTCTACTTCTTCTACATGATAGACGTGGTTTCCCCACTGCAGTACAGCGCGTCACTTGCGGTCATGCTGCTCCTCATCATGTGGTTTGCCTACGACGCGTCGTGTATGAACGAAAGACTCTCTCCGGACGAGTACATGCAAGGCATGGTGTTCTTTTACACAGATATGGTGCTGTTCTTGCTGTTTTTGAGTATCATTTTCGTGGCTTGCTTTGCCTGCGAAGGTGACTGTGCATGTTACGGCACAGCAGATATCGTTCCGATTGGGCGGGGAGGTGGTGGTGGTGATGATAATGAAGAAATGGACGATGATGGTGAAGGTGGTGAGGGCGGAGAAGGAGAGTCATCACAATGAGAAAAATCCTACAGGTGAAGAGGCAAACTATTGCCAGTCAGACTCTTCTCATCCTTCGGATAGACACGCTTCGTATCGAAGAGTGTAAATTCACAGAACACAGTCTGCAGACCCGCTTCAATAAGACGAATAAAGCTTTCGCGAGAAGAGCATACACATAAGATGGATTAGGACACCGCCGAGGAACTAAATTATCGTGCATCCACAGAGTGCAAGTGAAGCCTTGGTCAGGCAAAGTTGAAGACTATAAGCACTTGAGGCGCATGCATAATCTATATACTTTTTCGCTTGTTTGTGTATTGTTTTGGCGACTTATGAAAGTTGGCGTTGCTGAGGCTACCGACAGAGCAAGACTGGTCCGCGTCTGTAGCTTACATCAGCTTCAGCTTCTGCACACTCCTGAGCACCATGAAAGACGCCCCAACACCAAGACCTGTCACTACCAAGCCGACGGCGAGCGTGATCCAGCCAATCCAAACGCCAGGGTCCGGGAACGAGTAGCTGCCAATATCTGAAGCCCACTGCGGTTCTGTCCAAATTGGCATTGACGAGTTCACGATATCGTAAAGTAGCGCCGTGGTAGTGCGTTGAATTCCGGGCGAGCTGGCTTCGTGATGGAACGCACTCTTCGTAGCGCAGACACCTGGGTAGACGCACTCCATGCCCTTTCCGCCGCCACTGCATCCTTGACTCTGTGAGCACGACGCAGCAGCGTCAGCAGTAGCGTTCGGAACCATCGCGGATGCGAGGAAGGCACGAGTAAAGAGCTCGTACGCGTTCGGGAAGAGACGCACAGCGTAGTCATCGTCCGACCAGGAGTCGTTGAAGAGCGAGTAAATCGAGTTGTCGCTGTTCTTCAGAACCAGCATCGAGCGGTCGGTGTTGATCGTACCGGGATACAGAGTAGCCGGCACGGAGTAAGAAGGCGATGACGAGTCGGTCAGACTCAGATACTCAATCAATGTCGTCACCATGTACTGGGAGTAATTCGTCATGAGGTCACAACTCCAGTCCGTGCTGATGCACGACAGCATAGACTCGACCAGCCACGTATTCACCTCGATCTTGTCCATCTGGGCAGTGGTCGCATTACTCGCGGCAAGCGCGAAAATACTCTCCGCCAGCACCTGGGCAGCCTGCACAACAGCGTCGACGTCCAAGACCGCAAACTCATCATGACGACTGTTGTACGTCCTCTCCGAAGTGTAGCTGTCGTCATATCCAGCGAGCACTGCACCCACAAGGTCGCGCTGGCCGTACTCAGCATCATTCACGAAAGAGGACAACGGCGTCGGAGGGAGAGACCCTGTGGTGCCCTCGGTAACAGCAGAAGCAGCCGACGGCGCGCTCAGAATGGCATCGACAAGGTCACTGGAATCGTTCGCGTGGGGGTTCACGTGCACCGTGAAGTTTCCTGACTCCGGTAGAATACCCACCTGGTCAACTGCAATAGCGTACGAAATGTTCGCGAGCTTCAGATTGGCAAATTCCGTACTACTCAGCATCGGATAGGTGCAAAAGCTCTTGCCCATCGGCGACGACGAGTCGTCCACAGGGTACGTGCAAGCTCCTTCCGGGTCCTTGGTGAACTTTTGAAGGTCCGACAAAAACTTCCTCGATCCGACGAATCCGAACTTTTCGGCTTGAAAAGCCGCAAACACCACCTTCTTTTCGAATGCCGAGTCCGGCAGTCCCTTGAGTGCATGAGCCGCCGCGAGTAACGCCACGAGTCCCGACGCACCCGTGTTGGCCCCCGGCGCCAGCACATGAGACAGCGATGTCGCATCCATACCAGCCATGGCCATGACAATCTCGTCCGACTTCAAGTTGCCTCTCATAGCCCACGAACTCTGTCCTCCAATCGGATCACACTTCGGACTGCGATTTCCGTAGATGTTGGTGAAGTTCAGACACTTCAACGAGTTCATTTCTTCCGGTCCGAAGTAGTAGTTCATGAAGGCCTTGTACGTTGCTCCAGTCCCGTCCTTCATGTTGATCTGAGCTCGTTTCGTAAACTCCGTGCCGGTCGTCGCATTCTGCAGCATCACGACCGGAAACGGCAGCAACTCGGTCAAGAGCGCGTTGCCCGTCGGGTTCCACTTGGTCTTCTCACTGGTGAATGGGTTCAAGGCTGCGTCCACTGTGCCGTCTCCTTGAGGTGTCGAGGCGTCGTATGACGCGTTCTTAGCTTCCGAATCAGGGAAGATGAAGACGCCTCCGATCCGATCGAGACCCGACGAGATGACGTCGTAGCTCAGCAGCGACTCAGCCATCACCAGAACGTACTTGGAGCCTGAACTCTGTTGGTCGGCCTGGCCCGACACAAAGCTCTGCAGCTCGTCCGAACTCGTAATCGGATAAAGCGGCGCCATGTCGGAATCCGTGAGACTGCAACAGCCGACGCTTCCTCCGGAGTGGAACAGGCGGACGCATTCGCCGCCTGTGGTCATCAAGTGTTCAGGTGCCCCCGCAGTCACGGAAGAGGCATCCGACCCGCATAGCTGGAGCAGCAGCAAGGCCGCAGGAAGCAGCGACAACAGGGCGGAGAGACGCATTATTGATCCGAATGTGCCCCGATTTGAAACTGGCTGAAAACCGACAATCCGAATGTCGAATCAAATTATTCTGTTGGATAGGTATGTAAATATTTACCTAATTGAAGCTTAATATTTTGCTACCGAACCGAATATTAGCATTAGGTATATTTACTGGATTCGTCATTTTTTCGCTGGAGCAATCATGACGGAGCGACGTGAGCTGAATGTGCGTGAGTTGCTGGAGCTGGAGCGCCAGATCTACCAGGAGAGTATCGACCGAGTGCTGCTGCAGCAGGAGAAGCTGAATGTCGGCGTGTTGGAAGACTTTGTGCGGCGCTGCAGACCGTTCGAGGCGGACCAAGAGCGCGAGCTGGAAGTGGCGCAGAATCAGTATCAATTCTCCCAGCGAGACGCGCGGAGTCTCCTGGACTTCGACCTGCAGCAGGCCGACGACGTCTTTCGGTCGGACAGACAGCAACTTACGCGCAAGTTACTGGAAGGTGCACGGCGTCGACGACGGAGGATCGAGAAGAGACTTAAGGCGCTGGATGGAAAACCTTTGAACACGAGCAACTTAAAGGTGCAAGTTAGGCATGTGGACAACTTTGTGGGGGTGGAGAAGGAGGAAAAGTTGCAGCCTAAGTTGCTGGAGAAGCAGCTCCGACGAGCTCAACGGAGGACGAGGAAGAACTTCAACTTTAGACATTTGTCCATGGGAGTTCTGCCGACGCCAGAGCGGATTGTGGAGGATGTCGTGAAGGAGTGCGAGGAGTTGCAACGGAATCAAGAGCGAGAAGAAGCAGTGGGAATGGCGGAGGAGGAAGGTGTGGCTCCGAATGTGGAGGTGGCAATCAGTGAAGACGGACATAAGTTGATTTGTCGGGGCTCTTTTAGGGAAAGTGGCGAGGTGATGGAGGAGGTCTTTTGTGTGGGAGATGCAGTGGTGTTGCTGTCGCGGTTGACGGAGGAGGATTTCCATGGATTCGTGTCGGCTATTACAAGTGAGGAGGTAAAGTTGATGCTGGTGTGTGGAACTCATGCACGCGTGACAATTGCTCGACTACGTAGTGGGCAGTGTGCACTGCAAAAACAACCGGAAGCAGCTATCGTACCAATCGAAGATCGAGAGGAGGAGTATGATGCGGAAATACCTCCACTCGGTGTTGCTAGTAGTCTGGAAGAGCTGTTGCAGGATCCGCCGGATGTTCGACGACGTGCTGCTGCTGTTTTGCGTACGTCGTGCTCCGTATCTGTGCAGGTTTGACTTGTGAGCAGGGCGTTATTCTAATGACTTTGTTGTGGATTCACAGACCGACTCAAGCGAAAGACGACGATCGATATCCGACGTGGCTTCTAATTGTGTTGTTCAAGAACGACACTGCTACATCTAAATGAGTTCGCTTGTGACAGCTTCTATTAAGATTATCAAAGGACAAGAGCTACAACTCATTCTACTGCATCTTCTTGTGCTCTGTCGGGAGATCAGCACTACCAATCGACAGCAGTGGACGGAAGGTGTTGATGAACGTGTAGCGCGAGAACGCCACGAACAGGCGGCGGTACCACACAAACTGACTCTGGTGCAGTGCCATCGCGTTGTAGTTCCACAGCGGCCGGAAGACAAACACGAATTGGCGTTTCCCCTGCTCTTCATCCTTACTGCGCGACAACCAAAATGACAGCGCCGTATCCAGCAATCCCACGTACTTGCGCAGGATACTCGTACTCTCCAGAGCCCATCCACGAACGACATTCGTCTCCGTCTTCTCAGCTGCTGCTGTCGCTGCACTGCATTTCTCCTGTTGCTCACGAATAGCTCGCTTCACACCAAAGTGCGTAGCAATGTGGTTCGCATGACCTGACACTCCGTAGTCATCGAAAGTGAAGACCTACAGTCAAAAACAGACACAAAATGGTCAGCTCTCTCTCTTTCTCTTAAGTATCCTGCTGCCAACACCCCACTAACCGCATCGATCTTGTGCTTCTCCACATAGCTCGCTACAACAGCAGCAATGTGTGCCACACCCCACTGAGTCTTCATTCCATCCTGGAGCTTGGGGTCTTCCAGTACTTGGACATGATCCGTCGACAGTCCGATGTACGTGGCACAAGCTTTGAGTTCCTTCTCTCGAATGCCCCCCAATCCGTCGAAATTGCCCCGAGAAAGACACAGCAAGTGTGTCTGCCAGACATCACTGCTGCCCTCTTCTTGCGGCTGTAGCGAGTGCACCAGAGGCAGGAAGAACATGCTCTCGTCGTCCGGATGTGCAGTGACGATCAATGCCCGTTTGAACTGAGCTGGAGACGACGAAGACGCGGAATTTTCAGATGCAGAGGAGGTGAAGAACACCAGCGCTGCAGTGAGGAACAGGAGCACGTTGGTGCCTAGTAAAAGATACTTGAACATCTCCAACAAAGTCTGCAGCTCGTCTTCTCCCAGGTCGAACAACATCGTATCCGATGCTTTTTTCTTGGTTTGTACCACGGAAATTTCTCTTGGAATTTGTATTAAATTCGATTAAGTGCGGTTTCAATGGGGTTAATCATGTCATGCTCGATGCGAGGAGCTCCTGGTAGCGACTGAGGAATGCAGCCGCCGTGTTGGCGATCTGCACGGTAGGATGGCGTTGGATGGATTGCATCTTGGTCATGAACCTGTCTGAAGTGATATCGGCGAAAGCGCTCGAGTCCAGCAGGAAATACGCAATGGTCAATGCGGAGACCGTGACGTTGAGCTCTGAAGCGGTGAGCGACGTCGTTTGCTCACACTCGAGCGGAGTTTCGAGCATGTAGGGCGCTAGGATCTCCACCCCGTCACCGTCGATGAATTGCTGCTGTAGTTGAGTGTCGGGGATACAATTGCAGATGCCTCCCAAAGCAAATTCCACCAGTTGATGCTTTCGTGCATGTTGAGGTGATAACGTTGTGGAGGGGCCTTGTTGAGACTGTTGCTTGGTCTCTTCGTCGTCGCAGTTGTCGTTGCTGAAGGATTCGGCTTCTTGGTCGGCGTCTAAGATGTCGAGGAACAGGTCCATGATGCGTAGACGACCGAGGGACGTGTAGTTGATGGGGTCATAGGCGAAGTTGGCCAGATTCGCCACCACTTCTTCTTTCCGCAAGATGTCAGGTGAGCGCTGGAACTCGTCTACCAGTTGCTGTAAGTACTCGTGGCGTGGTGCCGCGTGTTGGCCTTGTCGTTCTTGGAGCCGTTCACGTGAAGACAGCATTATTTTCTTTTCCAATGCGTAGTATAATAGGTAAGCCGCTAAGCTCGTAAAGCCGAATGGATGGAAAACTGATGGACGACGCGACTCACAGTTTGTCTATGACACACTTGTATTCGAAAAACTCCCACGTCGTACTGTGATCTTGGGACGATCGGTATATGGTACGCAAAATGCCTACAGTGTTAGCGTTGCTTCGCTCTACAGAAGCTTCTTGTAAGGTTTGATAGGATTCACGATGCTGCGGCACATGGGGTTCGTGCAGCCTGCGCAGTTGAGCGGGTACGCCGACGAGTGCAGCTCCTTCGAGTCCAGGTGCTGCTTCACGATGTCGGCCTGCGCTTTGAACAGCAGCGGCTCGTCGTTCAGCGAAGGACATCGCTTAAAGTCCTGTGAAGGGAGAGTGAAATGCACGTTAGGTCAAGTATGTCTACTAACCCGAAACAGGTCTTTCACGCACCGTGATGCCCGCTTCCTCAGCCTCCTCGCCATACTCGATGTCGATTTCGTACAGCGTCTCGATGTGGTCCGACGTGAAGGCAATGGGCACAGCCATAACGTGCCTGCAAATAAATAACAAGCAACGCAATAAGGCGTTAGAAACCCACACATAACCAGTATGCACATCCAGCGACCAGATCTAAACGCACTTGTGTCCCTGCTGTCCGTAGCGCTTGATCACATCGCTGGTGCTTGGTCCCATCCACGGCAAGTAGCCGACCTTGGACTGCCAGCTCAGAATGTGCGGGTTCTTTCCAGCCAACTGCTTCATCACACGCTCCGCCGTAGCAGCAATCTCGTTCACGTACGAGTCGCCCTTGTACACCGTCTTCATGGGCACAGAGTGCGCCGAGAACATGATGATGACCTTGTCTCTGTCTTCAGGCGCGTACTGCTGGAGTCCGAGCTTCACACGGTTGGCCACAGCGGAAATGTAGCCCGGGTGTGTGTTCCAGCGGTCAACGAGCGACCACTTGAATTCCTCCTTCATATCCAACCGGTCCAGCTCACGCCACAAGTGGTTCATGCTCGAACCCGACGTCGTGCACGACCACTGCGGATACTGCGAGAAGGCCACGGCGCGCGTGACGCCATCCTCCTTCATCTGATTCAGCGACTGCTCCGTCAACGGGTTGGCGTAGCGGAAGAACACGTAGTGCTTGTGTGGTGCACTCTACAGCAGCAGAATTCACAGTATAAACGTTAGTCTCTCCACAGGCAGACCTCGACACTAACGTAGCTCCTCGTACCGCCGGTCGAATCTCGTCCAGGATCTTGCACATGTTCTCGCCCTGGATGTTGGTCCACTTGAGGATGGGAGAGCCCCCTCCGATCTGCGCGTACTGGTCCACGATCTGCGGCGTGCGGCGCTTGGCCACCCACGGACCAACGTAGTCCTGCACGGGGCCCATAGGGATCAGCTCCGAGTCCGTGAAGAGGTTTGTGAGGAAGCTCTGCACCTCCGGCAGTGTGGACGGCCCGCCCATGTTGAACATGGCGATGGCGGTGGGCGCCTTCTTGACGGCGGAGCGGATGGCGGCCATGCTGGTGGTGCGTGGGGCTTGGGGCTGTGGATCGCAGAATTGAGACTGGGTTGGTCGGACAGCTCCAACTTCCGAGGTGATCTTATTGTATCGAGTTTGGCGGGGGATCGGAGAAATACAAAGATTAAGATAAATAAACGGCTGACAAACGACAACACACACGAGCCGAAAAAGGCCAGCGGACGTGAACGCTTACATGTACTGTAGCCACTCGCAGCACGTGCTGCCACGCGCGCGTCTGCATGATCTCCATCCACTTGAGTTGACCCTGGTGGTGAACAACATCATTTGAAGGCAGTGCGCTGGCCATTGCGATGACAGCACCACAAGAGCTCTTGCTGTCTAATCAAGCGATTTGCCCCTGCAAAGTACCATTAAACTGACTCCATCACACTACAATATGTAGAGCTCTGCAGCATTGGAGTGGTGAGCCATCAGGCTACGTGGCAAGCAGCAACAGCTCCATCTTCTACCGGCAGATCCTTTGCAGACGCCAGACGCCCGTCAACACCGTTCGATTGTTACAGAATGATTGTAGCAGGGTCGGACCTCCAGAACGACTGCTACCACACTCTACGTTGTCTACACAGTTCATCACAAGCTGTACATCTCCACCACCGTACTTCCTACGCCTTGCATATCCATCGATCATTCAACCAGGAAGTCTTCGTCTCCTCCCCGACGATATGCCGCGCGAGATCATCACTCTGCAGGCTGGCCAGTGCGGCAACCAGATCGGCATGGAATTCTGGAAGCAGCTGTGCGTGGAGCACGGCATCTCTGCGGACGGCATCGTGCAAGACTTCGCCACGTCTGGCCACGACCGCAAGGACGTGTTCTTCTACCAGGCAGACGACGAGCACTACATCCCTCGCGCATTGCTCATGGACCTGGAGCCGCGCGTCATCAACAGCATCAGCACGTCCACCTTCAAGAACTTATACAACCCCGAGAACTTCTTCGTGTCTAAGGAAGGCGGCGGCGCAGGCAACAATTGGGCGTCCGGGTACCACCAAGGAGAGAGCCACCACGACCAGTTAATGGAGATGATCGACAGAGAAGCTGATGGATCCGACAGTCTAGAGGGCTTTGTACTGTGTCACTCCATCGCCGGAGGCACCGGCTCCGGCATGGGCTCGTACTTACTGGAGAACTTGAATGATCACTTCCCCAAGAAGCTCATCCAGACGTACTCAGTGTTCCCGAACCAGTCGGATTTCCAGAGCGACGTGGTTGTGCAGCCATACAATTCGCTGTTGACTATGAAGAGATTGGTGTTGAATGCAGACTCCGTGGTGGTGCTGGATAACACGGCGCTGAACAGGATTGCAGTGGAGAGATTGAGAGTGGAGAACCCCACGGTGTCTCAGTTGAATTCCCTCGTGTCCACGGTCATGGCGGCGAGTACCACAACGTTGAGATATCCCGGATATATGAACAATGACCTCATTGGACTGGTGGCGTCGTTGATCCCGACCCCGCGTTGCCACTTCTTGATGACGGGGTACACCCCCTTGACGATTGATGCGCAGGTGTCCACGGTGCGGAAGACGACGGTGCTGGATGTGATGCGACGTTTGCTGCAGCCGAAGAATATCATGGTGAGCACGTCGACCAAGACTGGATGTTACATCTCGATTTTGAACATTATTCAGGGAGATGTGGACCCGACCCAAGTGCACAAATCGTTGCAACGCATCCGTGAACGGAAACTCGCGCGGTTTATTCCGTGGGGACCTGCATCGATTCAAGTGGCGCTGTCGCGCAAGTCGCCGTACATGGAGACGGCGCACAAGGTGAACGGTCTCATGTTGGCCAACCACACGAGCATTGGAGCACTATTCCACAAGTTGCTGCTGCAGTATGACCGCCTCAAGAAACATGGCGCTTTCATTGAGAACTACCGGAAGGAGCCGATGTTCGCAGAGAACCTGGACGAGTTCGATAGTGCGCGTGAGGTGGTGCAGAACCTCGTGGACGAATACAAGGCCAGCGAGCGCGCCGACTACGCAACGTGGGGGCAGCCACCTGCGCAGACTGCGACCAGCGCAATGGACGACATCCGCATGTCCCATTAGACAGCCACATACAAAGCCTGCTTTTCAGTCAGTGCGTTTGCTACCAAACTCAATTCTAAGTAAGACCGCATGGTCTATTTAACGTTCCTCCACACTCTCCTTCTTGCTACAGTAGGCAGCTATGTCAACACGCGCTCACGGCGGATCACGCTTTCATCGAACTTGACCAGGAAGACCGTCTTATCCCGCTGGCCGCCAGGTACTTCAACTGTGTGCGCCGTAACCTCCGCCAGGAATCCGCTGCTGCACAGGATGCCACGCACGATTCCGGCGATATACGCGGCGCAGTCCAGCTGTCCGAGATCAGGCGGTACCGACACGAACTTGTTCGTGAGCGGCTCCAGCTCGTGGATCATGTACTCGTACTCGTTCTCCGTACTGCGCTCTAGCGCATCAGCCGCCTTGCCGAACAGCGCCTTCCAGCATGTGGACACGATGAACTGCAGCATGGCCAGCAACCGAGTTTCACGTCGTCCGGACTTTTCACGATGACACAAGAGCTCCACGACACGAACACCCACGCCAAACCCAGCACCGTCAAGTCTACACAACAGCAGCAAAAATACACACAGAGTGTAAGTAAGTATGGGGTGGATGTTGATTACTTGATGTAAGTGGGGATAGAGAGAAGAACGATGACGCCGCACCGGTTCTCGAGGTCCGAGATGTTCTGCACGCGGCCTTGGAAGTACTGCACCATCTCTGAGAAGAGGAAAGAGAAGGCGCTCAAACTCACCTGCAGTCGGATGCAATACAGTACAAGAATGTCAGCGTGTAAGATGCCAGAGCAGAGATAATCTCCATTGCATCAATGAAAACGTTTTTCTTCATATATTTTGACATCGATCCATGTGTTTGATGCCACATAACCAGCAAATAAGATCGATGTATGGCCATATCTTGGTGGTTTTGTGTGACGAAGACTCACCTCACTCTTGCCGCGGCTCAGCGGCCGGTCTAGCACGTGCAGGTTCGTTGCGGAGACGCCCGTGCTGCGGCGTCCTCCTTCCATCATCATACTTCTTGTCTCAAAAGTGTGTACTTAAACCGCACTTAAGGATATTACCTCATTTGAGTGACATCAAATTTAGCTTTCACATGCGACAATCATTTCGAAAACTCTTGATCAACAACACGCCGTAGATTTAAACCTGGAGGCGCTGCCGCCAACACTGCCCGCCCATGTTTTGGAGTTTGCCATCCTATCGTTTATGGATAGTCACCAGAGTATTAAAATAGTATTCGTCACCATACATGACAGGAGACAACTCACTATGTACCATTTCTGTTCTTAGTTTTCTGGGGCTCACAGATCGTGGCCAAGTATGGGTTCTTGCGAACCTCAAGAAAGATCCGAAAGCGTGTAGGCATCGGCTAATGGGTATTTTGAAAAACGTGCCTATTTTAACTAATTGGGGTAAGTTTGAAACCTTCAAAGGGGGATTTACAAAGTAGAGGTAAGCTTATTGTGAATTCCGTCTAAATTTACCAAAATTTGGTCGACTCATCAAACCGCACCTTTACAAATTCAAGTCATTTGGTGAAATCGCCCATGGCGAAAACATTTGGTATGTAGCAATGTTAAGTACGATTCGTACTTATTTTGAGTTCGAAAGTCAAAACAAGTGTTGGCGAGATCATTTGTCAGGTGAGATTGAACCAATCGGCCTGGGAAATTTTGAATAGATAATAAAAATGAGGAATGCCCCGAAAATGAACATACACTGCCCCATGTATACAACAGAGCAGGGAGGGGGGGGGGGGGGGGGGGGGGGGGGGGTAGTTCTCCTATTGCTTTGTATGGAGCTCCCAAAACCCTTAAAAGGGGTATTTCGTCCTTTTTGTTTTACACAAATGCCCCATTAGCCGATGCCTGCTGATATGCATTATGCTACCACCATCTCAAAGTCTATGAACCTAGTGCGCTGTGCAAGTTGCACATGTTTAGTGACAGTTGCAGCGCAACCGCCGACAAACCTGGTGCAAAACGAACGGGTGGAGAAGGCGATTTGCTTCTCAAGTATTGTGACGTCAAACACACACACCTGCCGAAGCACTGCTATTACTATTGTACTGGCATAATGAAATGATACACACGCATTACATTTTGGCCCACAACTTCACCCAGATGTAACTCGCAACAGGTGCCGGCACACCAATAGAATGGTTGGCTCCTGTGGATCATATATTACCAACTTACAAGCGCTGGCTGTCATTAAAGAAATCACCATGGCGCACCGAACGCATCGAGAAAAGCTGCTTATTGTCCAGGCTCACAAGTATTTTTTGGCCGAAGCGAAGCTGGAACTCGACCCATTACGACGAGATGTGCGCAAATGAGTAGCCACAAGCTTGGCCGTGTCGGAGATAATGGTTGATCACGTGGTGGCGGAGTGGAACAAGCACGGCGACGCCGCCTTCACGGCACCTCCGGCCAAACGTGG
>LGSN01000737.1:0-19278 GCA_001314375.1 Phytophthora podocarpi | reverse complement strand
GGAGTACAAGGAGGATCAAATGGCCGTGGCGCTTTTTGACCCGGAGTGCACCAAGCCTGAGAGCTACACATTCCAATTCGTTCTGCGATCCGACTTTACTGTGTACGTCGAATTACTTGTTAGCAGTTGTCTGCTGTATTGGAAGCTCACGTTGCTACTTGTTTGTGATGGTTCATGTCACCGCTAGCCCCAAGATCAACCTGGCTTTTAACTGCAATGCCGCGCTACTCAAGGATCCGTTCGGCAGTACGTTTTGCCTCTGTTGAGAAAGTGATCCGGCCCGTATTTTTCATGAGCAGCTCTCATTGATTTCATTTCTTTCATGCTGGAATGTAGACGTGCTATGGCCCAAGGACTGGATGACGCAGGTGCTTCCGCCCAACGACGCCGACCGATGGTACTACATCATCCACGAGCGAGTGGAGCCGATGCCACAGGATGATCTTCAAGACCCGTTGTACTCTGGTGGAGCACTACTTGTGCTTGCCTTCGTGCCTGCACAGTGCGAACCAGTTGACATCAGAACGTGGCTGCTCTTCGGTATCACTCAGAAGTTCCAGCCACTTCTTCGACTGAAGCCGTTAGTGGCAACCGCCCGCCAGAAGTTAAAGGTATTGAAGGAGAAGATCAACGCGCTTCCTGTCTTGGACCTAGCGGGAGATCAGCGGCAGCAAACAGAGACGCGCAAGAAGTTGGCAGATGCTATGAATGCCCAAGCGAAGGAACTCACGGATGCAATCAATGAATTGGAGCGTCGACGCAAGCGCATGACGAGGTTGATCATGACGGAGCCCGTGACACTTACTGAAATCCCGCGAGATGTTGAACTGCCATCGACTAGTGTCAAGGACGAAGTGGAGATGAAGACTTGGGCAGCAACTTTTACGAGTCCACGCGGACGTGACCTTGCGTCGCTAGCACTGGGCAAGAATGACTGGAATTACCTGTGTCTTGTACAGACACGACCGCAACCGCGAGCATTCTTTGAGGACGACCAAACGTCAAACCAAACGATCGATCCAGATGACCTCTTAAAGGAGGTCAACATGCGAACGGTGAGGCTTCGGCGGCTGCGCCACGACGAGGGTGAACTTATGGTACCCACGGTCGCAGCGTTAGCTCCTGATGAAGACGAGGTACCTTTGGACCCGATCGACGAGCGCTTTCACTTTTCATCCATCGGCGGTGTGTACTCTGGAGCATTTCGACTAGGCCGGAAACAAGGACAGGGTCAGGAGTACACGAACGTTGGTGTTTATGATGGCTACTTCAGCGGCAACACGCGCTGTGGAAACGGTAAGCTAGTCTATGGTAAGGGAACGACTTGTGAAGGCACCTTCGATCGCCCACAACGTCGCTACGAATACAGCGACAAGCTTCGAGGCCGCGCGTACGGTTGTTCGCTGTTGAACGGGGATGACTACCGTGATGGTGTGGAAAGCGGCGAGGGGATGCACATTGTTTTCCCTGATGGTGCTGTTTACGACGGTGAGATGCGGGTCGGTGTCATTTCCGGACTAGGGCGATACGTGAACTCCACGGGCGTGATAGATGAAGGAGTGTTTGTGAATGGAGTTCTTCACGGCTCAGCTTGCAAGCGAACCTTCCCAGACGGATCATTCGTTGAAGGACCTTTTGTCGAAGGACAACCACATGGACGTGGCCGGCAACGCGAGCGTCACGGCGATGAATACGAAGGGTTCTTCGATGGTGGCGCTCGACACGGACGTGGCACGGCTCGATTTGAAGGTGGACGATCTAAGCACGTCGGGTTCTGGCACGAAGACGCTATGGATGGCCGAGGAGATTTTTACTACCGTCTTCATGATGACACCACTGGTGGCAATGAATGGACTGGTGATACTGGGGAGGAGACGGAAAAGTGGGAGTTCTGGTATGAAGGCGCATTCATGCAGAATGAAACACGCTCTAGACATCGCCACGCGGATCTGCGCCAGCTCTCAAACCAGCAACAGCATGACGAACTCTCGGACCGCCATTTGCCTTTCACGACAAACGGTAAAAGCCGAGAAAAGATGCCGTTCCTCGCGACAGTTCTGCCCGCGCAGCTTGACAAGCGCCGACGGCGTAAACAGCTGAACGGCAAACGGCGCACAGAACGAGAGCGTGCTTGTCTTCAGCAACGCGAGTTGTCAAACCTCACGATGTACTACACGCTACTGGACGACTTCTACGAACAATGGACGAAGCGCAAGCGCCAGGAGCATGAAGACACTCTGCTCGATGGTGACGAGCTCCGACGCGCGCAGGAGGAACGCGACGCTCTTCGGGCATTCGAAGAGCAACGCATACGGTTCCGCAAGGAAAAATACGATTTATCACCGCGGAAGAAGTCGCTTGCGAAATTTGAGCAGTACCTCGAGCGCGTGACATTGACCGAGCAGGTGATGCTGGAGCGAGCAGAAGCAGCCGACTGGGCCTATATGAGCTCGTCGAAGACAAATACTGCCGCTGATAAAGGGCATACAAAGCCAGAAGAGGGAGGCGATCGTAAATCATTACTATAATAGCAGATAAGCTCTCATCGCGCTCATCTGTAGCCTCCGTCCAGAGCACGGAACGAGAGTTGAAGTTGTTGATAGATTATGGCTACATTTGTGTGTGAGTGGTGTGGGAGTCATTGGTCAACAATCCGCCAAATATCCGCCAAAGGTGACGCGCTGCCATGTCGAATATCTACATCACGGAGCCCAACACGGAGGGCAAGGTGCTGCTGCACACGAGCTTCGGAGACCTGGACGTGGAGCTGTGGCCGCAGCAGGCGCCCAAGGCGTGTCGCAACTTCGTGCAGCTCTGCTTGGAGGGGGTACGATTCGCACCGCAATTTGTGTCTGCTATAACAAATTGTACAAAATGCAAACGTAAAAGACGTGTATTTTATATGTTTTATATGACAGTACTATGACCGCATTATTTTCCACCGCATCATCGCCGGCTTCATGGTGCAGGGAGGGGACCCCACGGGCACCGGTAACGGGGGAGAGAGCGTCTATGGAGGTGCATTCATTGATGAGTTCCATTCAAGGCTGCGATTCAACCATCGCGGACTTTTGGCCATGGCAAATGAGAACAAACCCAACACCAACCGCTCGCAATTTTTCTTCACGCTGGACGCCTGCGACTTCCTGGACAAGAAACACACAATCTTTGGCAAGGTACTACATGTAACAGGGGATGGAGCTGCAAGGGTTGAAGTTTTGGTAATAATTAATTTGTTATGGGTGTACTTTAGGTGACAGGCAACACGATCTTCAATTTGTTGAGTGTTGGGGAGTTGGAGACGGATGCGCAGGACCGTCCTACCAATCCCCCGAAGTTGTTGAGTGTTGAAGTGCTTTGGAATCCATTTGAGGACATCGTCCCGCGGTAACTATATTTTTGCTGCTGGAGTATTGTTGTATGATTTGATAATTAAAGACGTGACTCGGCTTGTGGTTGATGCGGTGAGTAGAGCTGTCAAACATAAAGAAACAACGACCGCGGAGAAGACGAAGAAACGTGAACGGAAGGCTACAAAGGACCTGAAATTGCTTTCGTTCGGTGACGAAGAGGAGGCTTTTCAGGAAGAAATTGATGGTGGGGCCAAGAGATCCAAGAAGAAGAAGGCGAAGACGATGATGAGTAGTCACGACCTGCTGGACGATTGCAAGCTGAAGTCGGAGGTGGATGCCGAAGTGCTGCAGAGGGTTATAGAAACGAGTGGTGAGGCGGCCAGTGAGGAGAAGAAAGAGCGGGCGAGAGCAAACCTGAAAACAGCAGTAGCGGCTGCTTCCGTCGTGAACAAGCAAGCCCAGTCAGTGGATGCCTCGAGCAAGCAGAGTGATGATGTCGACAAGAGCTTCAACTCAACGAAGGTCGAAAAATTTGCTGCAGACTCGAGTAACCAGAAGAAAGACCGAGAGGAGTATGCTAAGCTACGGGAGGATCTGCGGAAATCGAAGAAAGCTGTCCCGCTGCTAATGGGCGAAGAAGCAAAGAAGTTGGAGGAAGACCGAGCTTTTCAGGATATGCTCACCCCACTGCAACAGCAGCGACAAAAGTACCTGCAGCGAAAGAAGGCCAGCAACCGCAGTGCACGCGAGCAAGATACACTTTCGAAGTTGAAGAAATTCCAGGCGGCGCTAGTCGATGTGAATACTAAGAAGACTAGCCCTGCGGAAGATGAAAAATGCGAAGAGGATCCAGATAAAACCAAGACGGATGGTGCCGAGAGCTACCATGGCCAGGTTCTGGAAGGTGGCGATGACGACGATGATACCAACGACGACAATTCATGGATGACAGCCAAGCTCAAATTCAAGAAACACATTGATGTACGTTCTTGCTCACTGGTTATTGTCTTCTTTGCTGTAGTTTCCTTTCGTTTTAGTACTCACATTCTTGCTCATGCTTTTGCGAATGCTACAGGATCAATTTCGTGCTGGCAACGAGCCTTCGGCTGACGTAAGGCGCTTTTTTGCACGCTCATCGCATTGATTGTCGACTAAGCTTTATTTTCATCCTTGCTTACGCAGGACTATTTGACTATCGACTCACGCAATGAAAATGGCCAGCGCTCTCGTACAGATTCGAAGAGACGTGGAGAGCGAGATCGTCGAGACCGATCTCAGGACCGATCTCGAGACAGTAGTCGATACAGCCGCCACCGAAATTATGACCACAGAGGTCGCCGTGACGAAGACCGCCATCACCGCCGGCGGTGAATTTCCGATACTGGCCGCAGTGGTCAATCGACGGCGTAAAGATGGAAATGTACGAAGCTGTACCCTGTTGAAGTACGACAAGTGCACAAGCCTACGGTGCATCGAAGTCAATACAAACACATCCGCAGCTCAAACTTATGTTGAAGCTGCCCATGTTGGTTCCACTCATCACGTATGACACGTTCCATTCTGGATTAATAGTGCGTGGCAACACTTCATTGGATCCGATTCAGTCAATGCGCTCGGAAAACCTTTCTTCATTGACGCACCATTACGCAAAAATCCCTAGTGAGTGCACATCAAGCAAGGTTTCAAATTCAACAAACAAAACTGATGGCCGAGCCTAGCAGCACTAACAGCAGTGCTCCAACTACCATCAGAGCTGTGGAAGGGTTTTTCACCATGATTCCGCAGACCGAAGAATCCTCGGAAGCGCTGGAGCTTTTCAAGCAATTCAAGTTGTCACCGCCATCCTGGCTGGAGTTCAGGCGGAAGCTCGAGGTAGCAACCAAAGGTGGCACTAGGAATATCAAGGTGGTGTACTTTGTACGTCACGGGGAGGGTCTCCACAATGAAGCGATCAAGAAATACGGCTCCGAACGCTGGTATAAAGAGCTTGTATTGAGTGACGTGTACCGGGATGCAGAATTGACGCCAGTCGGTATCCAAGATGCACAGAACAAGGGTCCACCGCGTATCAAGGCAGAGCTCGAGCGAGGCATGCCATCCATTGAGCGAGTCATCGTCTCGCCAATCTCCCGGGCCATTCAGACGGCACAGAACTTCTTCGCGAAGGGCCAGGTGCCTGATGCACCGTTCGTTTGCATGGAAGGCTGCCGTGAACATCTCGGAGTTGATACGTGCAACAATCGGCGTTCGCTGTCCGAGCTGAAAGTCAAGTTCCCAGATGTTGACTTTTCGGCCATCAAGGATGAGGACGATGTGCTGTGGACTTCTGGGCACCGAGAGCCTGGCGAAGAGATCCAGACTCGTGCGAAGGAGTTTCTGTTGGAGCTTTTCCCGAAAATCTCTGTGAGTGCCACGTAGCTGTGGTGACGCACTTTGGATTCATCGAGGCGGTTTGTGCTGCTACATTGGGTACGAATGTTGAAGCAGGTAAGTGCGAGGTGGTTCCGTTGGTGCTGGAGGCAATTTGAACGTGCATTTACCGCATTCATTCATCAGTGAGTAAACGACTTGAATCCCCTTTAGCCTTGAGCTTACACATGAAATCGATGAGGCAGGTGTTGTCTGCTTGCGTGAGGCATCGTTTTAGCCACTACATGTATGAATACAGACCCCGTTTTCGAGAGACACAAGCTCCGGGACCCCTCAATCGTTGCACCTTGCCAGTGATACCATGCCGTCGGTCGTCCCAGAGAATTGCAGTCGCTAGGCGCGCCCTAGTTTAATCAGAGGCAGAGACACAGAGACCAACCGAGTAACAACATCCGATTCGGCTGACCAGGTGCATGGATACGAAGATGTAAAGAAGCAGTTGAAACCGCCCAAGTGCACGCAGAGTCTTGCGATGTTCGCAAACTAGAAAACGACTATTAATACATGTATTGACGACAACACCCTCAGTGGGTTCCGATGGCGTTTCGCCGTCCGCACGCCCGTCAAGTGGCCGATTGCTTGCTGTTAGACTTCCGACGGGCGGCATGATCTTGCACTGCAACGACTGGAGTAAAGGAGGCGGATCATCTGTCACACCTCCGTCCCTTACGAAAATGTCCATTACAGCTCACGGTTGGCTGAAAACCATGTGATCGACTAGCGCATCGTGACTAGCGTTGCACTGTGACGACGCCACTTCAAGATACTTGCACCACGATGGGCATGCTGCACCGATCGTCACCCAGCCTGATGGCGACGTTACATGTGCACTGATAATCGACTGCTGTCCGCAGCATTCTCAGCACTCTTCATTCCAACCGGCGAAGATGGCGACCAAGTACGCGGCGAGAGGGTCGGAGATGCTGCAGTCGGAGCTTGACGCGTCAGCGAGCAACACCAGTACACCGACCTCCGCCATCAAGGCCGACTACGCTATTCTGGAGAGCAACACGCCAGTGGAGTGCACACAGATCTATCTCCAAGGAAATCAGACCGAGAAGAAGCCACGGCGGAAGCTGCCCCCAACTCTCTCCACGCCTAAGATTCTTGGATCGGTTATTCGCTCACCACCGCGTTACGTGGAAACTCGAGCAAGAAACAGTTCTCTTGTCGCTATGCTGGGCGGATCGGGGACTAGTGGACAGGGTAAAACTGCGGTTGGAAACTCTGGAGTCGCGAGTTCTCGAGTGGCCGGCTTGAACAGCAGCCACTCCAGCTTTTTACCGAGTGGTTCGGCTCTGAACATGAGCTTCCATCCGTCCATGACGCCGATGTCAAATGTGTCGCGACCAAGTCGGCAGATGAAAAAGTCAGAGCTGTACGAGCTCAAGGACTATCTGTGGAAAGCGTCAATGTCCGGGGGACCCGGCAACGGGTTGGACGTGACCGCAGTTAGTTCTAAAGACTGCGCCAATCCACGAGCTCCTGGACAGCTACCGTTTTTCACCCAGCCGTTCAATACATCGCGTATCGCTGTCAAACACAAGGAAGCTGCTACGCCACCATTGTCGTATGACGCGTGGAGAAATTCGATGGCTTTCATTCCTCTGCCTCGTGAATCTGTTGCCATGATGATCGACGCTGTTCGTGTCTCGGCGCTAGAGGACGACGAGAAGTGCCGCTTCTTGTTTGAGATGTTCGATGTGGAGCACCGTGGAGTCCTCTCGAAAGAGGGGGTGAAAGCGTTCGTGGAAGCCACTTTCGCCGCCAACGGTGTGGAGTTTCTCGGCGACTTCGACTACGATGCAGTTGTCGACAAAGTCTTCGATCGGTGTCGCCAGCACGACAAAATGACCTACAGCGAGTTCAGGGCTATCTTCGGGGCGGTGGTGGCGGAGACTGACGACGACAAGAGCAAAGCGGCCTTGGGGAGATTAAGCGTCATTACCGAAGCCCAACACCAGAAGGAAATCGTGCATAATAACGAACTGAGAGGTCGCTGGTTCCGCGTCAAGAAGTTCTGCCGCAAGTACAAGGCCGAAGTCTTCTGGCTGACATTGTACTGCCTGCTGATGATTGGTGTGTTCACCGCCAAGGCTTCGCGGTTTCCCTTCGACCCAGCCGTCGGAAACTGTCCTCGCATTGCAAAGGGTTTTGCCGAGACTTGTCTCGTGAACACCATGTTCGTGTTGCTGCCGATGTGCCGTAACTTCGTGACTGGTCTTCGCACGCTCCCGGTTGTTGTGAACCACCTCCCAATCGACAGCCACATCGAGTTCCACAAGATCTGCGGTGTCGTGTTGCTGATTGCCTCGCTGGGACACACGGCAGCGTGGTTGGCCGTCGTGAACTACGTTCGCACTGTTCCTTTAGCTGTTTGGGAAGAGTCTCGGTACCACCACCTCACCTTCGTGCGTGACGAGAATTTGTTCGTCTTTGCACTTCGAGTTCCTACCTGGACGGGGGTGGCCATGCTTGTTTGTGCCGCTATCGCCGCCCCGCTGTGTCTCGAGAAGGTTCGTCGCGGGAAATTCAACATGTTCTGGATCTCGCACATGCTGTTTATTCCGTTCCTCGTCTTGATGGCGTTCCACGGGTTCGCTCGCTGGGTGGCAGCACCACAGGCGCAGTATTGGGTCTTGCCTCCGGTCATCATCTACCTGATCGAGAAGCGCTATCGGATGACTCAGGTGTTTGGTGGACAGACGAAGATTGCGCAGGTGCAGCTGTCGAAGGAGGCGGTGACGATCTTCATGAAGAAGCCGAAATTATTCAGCAAGAGGCAGCGATTCTTGCCGGGCATGTACGTGTTCGTCAACGTGCCGACGATTTCGAAGTTCGAGTGGCATCCGTTCACCATTTCGTCGGCTCCGGAGGACAAATTCCTTAGTCTTCACATTCAAAAGGCGGGTGATTGGACTGGGGCTCTATACAGCAACCTGCAACAGCTACACAAGCAGCACGAATCCTCGCGAACAGAAGACCAAGGAAGTCCGATGACGTCTCCGTATCCGACGATCTTCCTCGATGGCCCCGTCGGAGCACCAGCTCAAGACTACGCACGCTATCGCGAGGTCGTTTTAATCGAAGCGGGTATTGGTGTCACTCCGTTCGCGTCAATTCTCCGCAGCATCATGCATCAGTGGGAGAGTTACCGATGCGCGCAATGCGGACACGTTCGGTTTTCACCGAGCTTCCAGCTCCGCAAAATCTACTTCTACTGGGTCACACGCGAGCAGGAGTCGCTCACGTGGTTTACCAACACGATGAACCAGTTGAGCGAGATGGACATCGAGAACCGACTGGAGATTCACAACTTCTTCTCGTCAGTCAAGAACGACGCTGCCATCGCTCTGTTGCAAGCTCTGCAGAACTTTATCCACGATACCGAGGGCCAAGATATTATCTCCGGACTCCAGACGAAACAACGAACGCACTTCGGACGGCCTGACTGGAAAGCCGAACTCACGCGGGTGGCTCGCAACCATCGTCAGCTGGAGCCGATTGAAGATGTTTCAGATGAGCGGGAGGAAATTGGCGTGTTCTTCTGCGGTCCCAAGGCGCTCGGCAACATCATTGACGAGCAGTGCACGGTGCTGAATCAAGCAAAAGTTCGACAGATGCCAGACGTGGAATTTGACTTTCACAGTGAAAACTTCTAGAGTATCCAATACGTTCCTTTCACCCCCACTACGTTTAGCGCTAGCCCAGACGGCATTTTGACAAGTCCCGAAAGTATTGGGGGATTTTACCAGTTTTCCCTAAATTTATTTATGTGAAGCGGAAATCATTTCTTCAAACGAAATACTGCCGGTTTCAAGCACACATCATCAACTTTATAGTGCAATGTTTTTAACGGACCCTGAACGAAGCTCAGCTTTGTGGCATCTTGCGTGGTCACCTTGTGCCTTAAGTTCTACTCCCGAAGGTATTCGAGCCAGGCGTATGGATTTTGATGTTCGAACACGGTGGAAGGCCAGCAGAATCTTCACGTCTTCGGGTGTTTTTCCTTTCACCATCCCAGATTTGTACTACAGCTTCATCAAGAGCTAGTCGAGTTTCTCTTAAACTAACGTAAATACTCCCATGAGATGTCAAGCAACTTCCTCTCCCCGTTTTTCGTAGTATCTGCATCGTCCTTGTTCCCAGTCGTCACAGCTTGGTTGACGCTCTTGTCCCCCCCTGCGAGGCAAACCCGAATTGTTGGATGTGTCCAATTGGGGCTGCTCAAACTCAACATTGGCTGAGGTCTGCAGCCACCCCATAACGATGATGGTGGCTGCATACGCCAATCACATGAGAGAGTACAGACGCATAAATGTTGTGTACTTCGATCTGGGGGGGGGGGGTTGTATGCTGGAAAGCAAAATGCGACGTGAGAGCTTGCGTGAAGACGAACACTCGCGGGCAGAAACAACCTGCGCATATCACTACTGCACTCCAAACCATACAACAGATGCGCTAATCATGACTTCGTTACTGTTTGTGTTGACCGGCACGGAGTAAGGTAGAGCTTGAATGTTTTCGTGCAATTTCTTCGTTTTTAGTGTATTAACACGTGCTGAATGGAGAAACCCTACAAGAAATTCCTTGGAGGCTCTTTAAAACACTACGGAAGCATCAGACCTGAAAATTGCGAGAACATCGTTATGGGGAGTAGGCGTGACTTCGGCAATTGCAACGTGCGATAACCTAAGCTATCACAGAAACCAGCGATAGCGCATCGTCGTCTACCAAAGCATCGACACACATTGGGATCTTTGAGTAATAAAAAACGAAATTCATGTGAACAAAGTAGAACGTAGGTCGCACGTGAAAATTAATGGAAACTAACGGGGTTTACTCTGTGCAAAATAGCAGTGGTTTGTACCTTTAAGTTGTAGTACCTCCTTAGATTTTAGAATGACGAAACATTCATCCTCTGGAGCTCCTTGATGTTAGCATTTTCATTATTGAGCTCGAACACATACTTTTGGGTTTTGTTGGATCTACATATATATATATATATTTTCAGGTTACCAACTGCTCACAGGTAGTGTTTGCACAAACACTAACTGTACAGCTAACACTACTGTTTGCAAACTGTTTGTTAGTGTGTACTTCCTCCATATTGTTTTGTTTGTCACGATGCTATATGACGGGACCTATTTATGATTGTCACAGTGTTTTTGAAGCAATCTATTTAGAAGGGTGTTAACTTTGGAACAACCAGTTGAACTCCTTCGCTGCTCGCTGGTACAGCTCCTTGCCTATCGACAGCGCATCGGGATACTTGCCTTGTCGCCTGAGCTGATCTTTTGAATAGTGTGAGAGCTTGTATTCGTTCCCGCCATTACACTGTAACGCACAGATCATGACGGATTGTAGAGATAAGAACACGTCCTCCAAAGTATCCGCGTTGATCTCCTCGTACGCCTGCGTAACTGCCTGTACCAACTTCTTGATGCCGCGAGCTCCCTTGAGCAGCTGCAACGACTGGGTCGAAGCGAAGTAGCCCAAATCCAATGCATTATAGTCAGGCGAGTTTGGGGGCTGGAAAAGGAGTCGAATGTTCCAGCCCCCCTCAGTACCAGCAACGACCACGTCTGGGTCGAACGGCGAGAGGTGAGGTCATGCATTGTCCAGTTGAATGAATATTACCTTCCATTTCTCACCTCTTGGCCACACTGCTTTGATAGCAGGGATCACTTTGTTGATGATGTACTCCTTGTACACGTTCCTGGTGATAGACTCGATGTTCTTGGTGGCGGGCGCGCCTTTAGGGCGGTTGACACTTGAGCGCTCCGCAAAAGTCACTTCCGTAAACGACCAAATACCGATTTTATCATTGAACTTGGATTTGGTATGGAAGTCGTGACTGCAAAACATACGGGACACAGTCAGTTTATTGCTCCGCAAATAACAATAACATTTGAAAGGTTACATTGACTTGGCCACTGCAGCGAGAAACATCGTCTTCTGGATGAAGCGCTTGCTGCGACGATGGCGTTGCGGTGGCTCTTCGTCATTCACGGTGTAGTAGGTGTGCTTGTCGACGTCCTCGTAGAATCACTTCTCGTCCACGTGTACCACATCGTACATGGGCTCGAAGAAGTGGCTCCTCTCGTCGACGAACGCCAGCGCATACTCAACCCGCGCCTTCTTGTTCTCTGGGGTCAAGGCGGGCTTGATCCTTGAGGAGACACGCTTCACCGCGCAATCGCGCAGCAGACGCTGCAGGACTCTGGTGTACACTCCAGTAGCCTTCGCCGTCGCTGCTATTGTCCTCCCCTCTTGAATGGGGACAGCCTTGATCGTTGCCGCCATCTCCGTCTTGTCATAGCCTTGCGGCCCGAACTGCTCTTGATTCGACTTGATACTTCGCCTGCAATGTTACCCGCAGTCACAGAAGCTTTGAAGCGCTTCCAAATACGAGCAATGGTGCGCTGATCACAGGCATACTTACGCCCCAACTCACTAAAAGTCGCACATCGCAGTCTGTCCATGCTTCCACCTACAGTATGGAGCAGGACGTCGTTAACGATGGCGCCCCGCGTTGAGTCGTTCAGGTTGGGCATGGTAGCGGTTCGATGCATGTTGTAGAGTGGTTGGGCTCGTGAACTGAGCTCAGCGGGTCGAGCAAGAATGCACTTGTCGAGAGCTCGAGCCTTCTCGGCCAATAACTCCGCTTTCACCAGGCGGATGCAAATAATTCAAATATTAACGAATAGCGGAAGAGCAATGCTGTCATTTTATCCAATCAGATCGTATCTGCTCGCCATTCTTACATTAGAACATCGACTTGAAGTCGAATGTGACAAACAAACGATATGGAGGAAGTAGTAAATTTAGCTAACACGTTGGTGGAGTTAGGCAGTTCTCATTGATTTATCTTGAAGCTCCCTCTCGCTGAGCACTCTGACTAGCTGGCTACCAGCGATGACTGGCTCACACGAGCTCAGACATCGCCACCAACCACCTCAATTCAGCGCTAGCCTGCGTTCCATCCTCATTTTACATTAGCAAACTGCCTACCACTACCCAGCCTAACGGGAGTAGTGAACATGGTAGCTGGTCTTATATAATTGTAGATCTAGGATTGAATGACAAATAGACTAACACGTTTGCAAACACCACTTACAGTTAGTAAGTGTGTAGTCCGAATCGCAAACATCTGTGCAGAGTACACTACTCCTATGGATACCGTCAATGCAAAAGCTGTTCTGTTGGCTTATTGATACGAATTTTTCGTCGACATATAATATTAAAATACGTAATATTAAAATACGTGTAGTATACAAAAGTCTTTGACCTAGTTGCAATCACTTTACCTAGCTAGACAAGGTGAAGCAGCTCTTTGGAAAGCTCGTTCAGGAAAACATGTTAGCTGGACGAACTTGGTGGTGTGCTCTTGTCCATGCATAGTACACGGCAACACTCGCGCAATGATTCCTGGTGACGTGTTTCCTGATTCATGTGTACCTCGTCGGACTCAGTTGCAGGTCAGATGCCATCAGGGAAGACTTCATTTTCGATTTTGCTCTGCAGCCGCACCCGTTGTCAACGCCCATCGACTGCACTTGTACCATTAGGTGATGTGCTGTTTATTTGAAGCCACATTTGTTGCCAGAAGTCACCATTAAATTTTATGGCCAGTCGATGTTTCATCGACTGAAGCGAACGACTGCTAGGCTTTGGAGCTGGTGGCAATAAAACAAATTCCAACACTCTCATGATGAGAGTCTCATCTAGCAGCACATGTGAAAGAAAAACAATATTACTAGCAAATTCTCATTTATTTCTCAGAGTGAAAATTGCCTGAATGGGCATCGGTAAAGCAGTGGCTGTTACGCTATTCGAGTGCTATCGGGAAACCTCATTGCTTTGATGATGTCTATTCGACAGTGTTGTGCTTCTTATTGTACGCCCGTTTGTACCCGAGCCACGTCTGATAGTTTGGGTGAGACTCGAAGTTCGATACATAGTGGGCCCCCAGTAGCTTCTTCGCATCCGCTGGTGTTTTTCCTGTCAGCAGCCAATACTTGTACTTCAGTTTCAGTGAGATCTTGTCCAGCCATTTTAGAATTGAGGATTCCTTTATTCCTGTTGAAATTACGTTCTCAGCATGATTCCCAGCACGCAAGATCTCGTTAGGTAGCGCCCTCTCCTCGCTGTCTGCGACGTCATCGTCCCCCTCGTCCTTCTTGTCCGTTCGCAGAAATCTTCTTACTGTGATGGTTCTCTCAGCAGGTGCCAACGTGTGAGGTACAGTCTCCGCATTGGATGCAGTAAACGTAGCGAGATGCCTATATGTCGAGGCTGCATCGATGCTCACAAGGAGGCTGACTACGGTCAGTAGAACACGTAGTACAGACCCATGGGTTCTTTGGAGGTGATTCTGCCTTGGCCCTTGGAGATCAAATCGCGAAATGAACAAACGACACACTCTAAGATGAGATGCAAAATTATCGCAGTGCGAAGTCTTGGGTCAAGCAAAACGTATGCGTTGTCACTGGACAAGTAAGGTCTTTCAAGAGCGTAAACACGTTCGAGATACACCAATCACTGATGTGTGGTGGGTCAGTCTTGACAGTCCAGATGCACTACTGTATGTACAGTACTGTATTGAGCTGTCAATCCCAAGATAGTTCGAGTCGGTCGAACTTCGACAGACATAAACGTCACATATGACGTGGGCTCCGATAACACTGGGATTCCCAGTGGGAGCGATTCTCAATTGACCCGATAATGACTCGGTACTACCGAGTCGGTAGTTTGACCAGACATACCATCTGTGTTCGGTTCGACGGCTTATGTATAACAGCCTAGCCGGCAAGCCTGGCATGCCAATACATGAAGCAACACAACTGTCGATATCGAGCGCAGCATCATCTCAAATCGTTGACGCTCGAACGAACGAGCTGGAAATCCATCTTGATACGCTTTGTGATGGGCTACGCTTATTACTTGATGCTTGTGAAATACTTCGAAGTAACTATTAATATTGCTCGAAACTGTACTGACAGGAGCTCACACACGGCTAGTGATATCATCACAGGAAGCAGACCCAACCATGGACATTAGCAAAGGCATCTGCTGCTTGCGTCTACATGTACGTACAGCTTAGAGATTTTCGGACGCCCTTCATCTTCATGGCGCCACAAATTGAAGACCACGATATTGTCCGCTTGCATCAAATAGAAAACGCTCGAACTGCAGCAATGACCCGTTGCTGTTCACACTCCATGGACTTCCTGCCATGGTCCTGGAAGAAAAAAGCTTTTGCACTGCTCGCGCCTGGTCCTCCGAGCCGATCTCCATCAGTAGGCAGCTCTTTGCCATGCTATCCCCCAGCTTTTCATTCTGCGCGATAGGCCAATTCGATCCTGTCACACTCTCAGCGTCGCTTCTGAAGAGGTTATCAACACTCTCGTGCAAAAGGCGGTACATTCGCAACCCCTGCGGATCCACTCCGGCATCTTCAACTGTTGGTGCACCATTAGAAAACAGCGCGAGGTGTGGTTCATACTCAAGCACATCAGGCCCAACAAGGTGAAGTTCTCGACTTGATATGTACGGTGGGTTGCACAAAACCACATCAAAGCGATGATAAATCGCTTCATCTTCTGCAACATTACTTCGAAGACCCGGTAACGTTCGCAGGTCTCTAAGTAGAAAATCCGTACGTTCGTCTAAATTGTTGGAACGAGCATTCTCTTTCGCAACAGCAAGAGCACCTGGAGAAATGTCGATACCCACTCCAGTGGCACGCGGGAACTCGGACAACGCCGACAGCAGTAGACACCCAGACCCCGTCCCAATATCCAGAATCCGCAGTGGTGTCTGCGGATGGAATTGCTCCTGCAAAGGCAACCACAACACAATAACCAGCAGCCATTAGTAGTTTCTTTTACCTCCTACTTCTAGTAAGTAAAGTCACTCACCACCAAAGTCTCAATTAACACTTCACTGTCACTGCGCGGGATGAGAGTGTCTTTGGTGACTTTAAACTCCATGGACCAAAATGCTTTCTTGCCGATGACGTAAGCCAGCGGTTCACCCTTGGCACGTTGCTCCACAGTGACGCTCAGACGTGTAGCCTCCTGCTCTGTCAACTACAACAGCGAGATACATCATCCACCTACATTTAGAATGCAGTTAAAGCACCACATTTCAGCATTTGGCGGTGGCACCTTCTGTTCCCCGTGGAAAAACACGTCGTTGCTGGATGCGAGTCGAGGCTGCAGAGCATTGGCTACAAGCGCTTTGGCGTCATTGCGAGCCGACCCGAGGACGGTGGAGGCCACTGAAAGGCCGTAAACGCGGCTCAGGCGCTCACATGTTTCTCGTACGGCGTCTAGAACAGTCTGCTGGCTGTGGATAAGGCGTCGATGCGCTGTAGATGCAGCCAGGAGTCGACATAGATGGCTGCGAGTGGTGCGGTGATGCATGAAAAATGTGCAGAATATAGGAATTGCAACTCGGCACAGTAAAAGTGTAATTAGTCTGGTCCAGACTAATTGTGTAAGCAACACCATCTCCATAGCCGTCTATCGAGGTATTAGGGGGGGGGAGTCAGAATTGAGAAATGGTATTGTGCCTTTCTGCCAAAACGCCCTCCAATTTAAAGTCCTACGTAGGAGCAGAAGTCCTTTGTAAAACTTAGCCACAGGGACAGTAATACTAGATTCAAATATAAAAGTGACCGACACTTCTGGGTGTGAAAGCAATAAGGAGTCCTGCATTGGATTTGGCGAGCAAGGGGTATGCATGAACCTCACAACAAACGCGTTTGCTAGGCACCAACATTGCAAAATAAAGCTATTGAAATATGTCCTGAGCTCAATTGAACGGATCCCTATACACTGCTGAGAGTCATGTCCAATATAGTGGTTGGCTGCGCCTCTAGCACAGTGCCCCTACGTAAGACCTACGTAGGAGGAAATGGCCGGCGGAAAACGGCCATTCGGACCTTATTCCCCCTCAGCCCTGAAATCCGTAGGATTTTGCCCCTTTGAGTAATTCGTTAGTAACGCATCGGCAAATCCTAGGTATAACCCTACCCTCATGCGTAGGACCTACCTTTTGAGGTCAGATTGGCCATAATTTCGGAAAGGCACAATACGAAAAATCTCACCACTCTGGCGCCGAGAAAATGGTCAGACATTTCACAAAATATGGCCCCGGTCAGATATAAGACAAGTGTCATTTCGCCATTGACAATCACTTATATATGTTTAAGAATTCTTATATTATTTTATTTTAATAAAATATTAATATTAATATAGCAACTTCAACACACGAACGCTCGCGTCTCCATCACCAGCAGCTCATTGTTAACAGCAAGTCAATTGCAGAGAATGCAGACTAGCTGCCACGTAATGGCCACATGGACGCGCAGAAGACGAGGAATGACGAGCAGTGTTGGGAACTCGGTAAGAACTAGAATGATTTCATTTCCTTTGCTTGTTATCTCTTCGCACACTCTTTCATATGCAACATGTCGTACACGAGGAGGAATAACCGTTGGATATGCAAACAACAACATCAACAGCTAAAACCCCTTTGAACTCACGTGTCCCAACTGTCGGCACGTGATTCGTCTTGTCTCTCTATGTCCCTGTCTCCAGCTGAGCGACATTGCCGCACCGCTTGCAGCAAGTGCACGCTGCCGTTGCAGCTTTCTCTTAATTGTTGACCTCATAAGCGCTATAGTGGCTGCGACCCTTCACGAAGAGGACTACGAAGGTTTCATGTTGCTCGATAGCCGGTTGGATGTGGACGGAGTGCTGTTGCTAGACTTTCGTCTTCTTGCTCGTCGCTCGTCATTCGCTAACGATGTAGCCAAGCGTGCGCTTAGTCGTGTAGGCACTCAAAGAGCAAGGGCGGAGTGCTATCTCCAACGGCTGTACCTGCTGAGTACGGGCGAGAGATCGATATGCCGGAAACCTTGCTCTTCGAAGTGTGCGCTGCGAGAGAAGATTCAAGAAACGTGCCGTGGCGGATGGTTAACCATTTCAGAAATGGCTGGTCATTTTGCAAATGGTTTACCTCGACAGCTGAACCATTTTTAAAAATAAAATGTCCGCCGATCATAAAAATTCTGGTGGCCATTTCGACAGAAAAATCGCCACGAAAAAGCAAATTATGACCCCCCCCCCTATTCCCAGTATAAATTTTGGTATGGTAGAACTAGGTCGTCTCCGACTTACACTGGGAATACGTTTTTTTATTGTGCTTTGCCGTTGTTTTGGCGAAGACTCGGTCAAATGCCTCCGCTCAACGCACCTTGACAGCGTGTCAGCCTTGAACAGTACATGTATAATAGTAGAACTTATGTAAAGAGGCACATTACACATTCTGTCCGTTGGTGCGGTTTGTTGCTCGTTTGCATTGCTGCTCAAGCTGATTCTTGGCTGCCAAACTGCTTGGTGTAACTACTTAGGTGTGCATCGACTACAAGATGGTGAACGCTATTACAGTGTTCATGGGATACGCGATACCACTCGTCGACGATTTGCTCACCGAGTTAGAGAGCTACCTGTGGTTCTGCTCGCTAGATGCCGCCAGTGGATCTGGGCCGTCATGATGACTCGGCGGGCCAAGAAGATCACAGCGTTTGTCTGTACCTTGGGGAATTTCGAATGGCTCCGCATGCCGTTTGGGTTGAAGAATGCCCCGATGATATACCAGCGTCTCATCGACAATGCTATCTGGGGTTATGTACAGCCTAGGGGAGGATGGGCTACGCATGCAGAGCGGGTACGCCGAGCTGAAGGAACAGCAGCAACTCAGCGGAAACAGCACTCCGGTGGAGCGACACAGCTGACTCCAGTAACGCTGAGTTGCCAGACCAAGTTCGACGCGGATCGCAGAGCTATTGCTGAGTCGGATCCGCTGCAAGACCTTGTGGACGGACATGATGGTGATATGTTCACAAATGGAGAACCAGATACATCCAAGTTCATCCCGGTGTTCGAACGCAGGTCGTTCGTCGACGACGTATGTTTTGGCGGTAAGACGTTCGCCGAATGCTTGGCGACGTTGGATCGACTGCTGACTCGATTTGCTAAATGCAGAATCAGTATCAGTTTCACGAAGAGCAGCAGACAGTGGATTTCTCTCTCATGAAGTATCACCGAGCGGTATTCGAGCGAACCCGAAGAAGCTGGTGGCAGTCGCCGCGTTGCCTTTCCCAAATACTAAGAAGGGCATGCAGGTTTTCTTGGGGAGACTCAACTACTACAGCCGGTTCATTCAGGACTTGGCAGTGTATGGGGCAGTTCTCTGTCAGCTCAAAGACGCCGACTTCACCTCGGGGGGTGACCTCGTCGCTGCGAAGAAGCAGCATTCGCCGAGTTGAAGCAGAAGGTTGCCCACGCTCCGATACTCCGACACTTTGACTCGGCGAATGACGTCTATATCATGCTCTTTGCTAACGATTGGGCGCTAAGCAGCACCCTCATGCAACTTCACGATGCGAAGCTCCATCCAGTCCGATTCTGCGGCCGAGTCC
>LGSN01000736.1:0-24046 GCA_001314375.1 Phytophthora podocarpi | reverse complement strand
ACTCAAGAAGGGAAGCAGCAGCTTGAATAATGAAGATACGACGCCTACAGCCTTACCGCCTGCATTCCCGAGTGTTTTGGCTGGGAACATGGCGCGCCCTACCCAGGTAGACGGCGTGAGCTGCAGGATCCTGTGTGTTGCTCAGGCATACAGCTACGTCAGCGGGACGCGATCTCTCAAGACAAGCAAAACGATCTCAAAGAGTGATTTAGAACTTATGCGACTGCGACTATTGTGGGCGACGCTACATGACGCCGTGACACCCGATGGAGACGAAGACGTCAACTTGTGGACGCAAATGGTGGTGATTAGGAAGCTGGTAAAGAAAGTGTTTAGTAGCGAGTAAGATCTCCCGATAATGCACTTGGATTCACACAATACCTACAGCATCTTCAAAGTTTCGTACTAACTACACTCGTTGTTCACTAATAGCAGCACTGTTGCGAACGGAGTGTCGACGTTCTGGCGAAGCTCATCCCCTGATGTTGCCGTTCTCAACGCTTCGTGCATGTCTTCGGAGACGCGAGTGGTAATATCCTGATGCAACTCAACCAAAGAGACTAGAAGGTTTTCCATCTTGTTGAGCTTGTGCTGTAGATCTTCGAGCTCCGAGATTCGGCTCCACAGCAGCGCCGATGCGGTCGAGTTGCGTCTTCAATTCCTGTCACTGGGATCGCCGATGAGTATCGCCACCATCGCAATCGTATCATCGGTAGCCATGGGTGGTCTTGGGCTCCGCTTGGTCTCCTTATCGATATTTGCGTCGCTTTGGTCGATTGAACCGGTCTAGACCGATCCGAACCGGCCTTTGCGGGGCCCGTAAATTACATCGTGCAGTGCACATCGCGGTAAAATACAGCATTCGATTACAGGGGGAAGGTGCTGAAAGGTGCTGAAAGGCGCCGATAAAAAGGTGCATTAACGAGAGCCGTTATTTACGCTATGTCGTATTGTCACGTAAATAACAGCGTGATCCACGGTATCCACGCATAATTCGCGAATATTGGACTTTTTGTTCCTACTCTACATATCAGGCATTCCTGACTGGGGCAGATTACTGCACAGCCGAGACTCTGTGAGGGCAGTCGACTCTGCGGTTAGTGAGTGGAGTGTCGTGTTCTAAACCTATCCTAAACGTCCTAAAATTTAGGTGTAATGGGCCTACTTAGCCCAATACTTAAGCTTACATGTGTGCGCACGTGTATGAGGAAGTGTAGGTTTCTTAGACTTATCTTTATTATACTTGCGCCCCGCAAGTTTAATTAAAGCTAGATTAAAGATAATAATTAAGGGCGTGTTCGACTTGAGCCTATAATAGCTCGATTAGGATATAAGCAGCTGCTTTCGCAGTAAAGTTGTAATTTGGTCATAAACACGAAAGTCGAACACAACAAAGCATAAATAGCTCCTTCAGCTCCAAATGACTGGTTTTGAAAAACAGGGTAGGTGTGTTTTTTGAAACCAGTCGTTTCAGATTCCTTCCAATAGCGACATATATCATCTTGCACAGGAAAGTAGCAACCATGGCGACACCAGCCAAGAAGAAAAGGCGCTCGTGGACACAAGAAGAGGGGAGTTAACTTCTCCAGTACTACTTCAGTGCGCGGAACAACGCTACGTCGAGAAGCGATAAGGGAATCAAGGCCAAGGCTTGGGCTCTTATCATATCTCGCTTGGAGAAGGACGGTATCACTGCAGACAAAGATGCGTTGCCCTCTATGTGCTTGTTTCTCATGTTGGCTTTTTTTAGATCAATGCCGTTCAAAGTACTCTCGTATTATGGCCGAGTACGATGCTTTCAAGCGTCTATGTGACCTCAGTGGAGCTGGGTGGTGTAGTGCGACGAACAGCCCAACGCTTGACGAAGAAGGATGGACAGCGCTAGCGCAAGCACAACCACGTAACGCAGGCCTCTACAAACGGTTTCGCACAGAGGGCTTCGCGCACACAAACATCTGTGCACTGCTGGCCGGGGACTCACGTGCCACTGCTGAAGATGCTGAGACCGTCGGGCATTTTGACGCTAGCTCGCTGTTAGAGGACTTGCCTGTCAACACTACCAACGTCAACACGAGCAACGGGGACGCTTCAGCTATCGTTGAAAGCAGTGCATGTGATTCGTCAAGTGAAGACCAAAGCCAGCCAGATATCACGCCACACACACCTTTCAGCCCGCCCAGTGCTGCTCAGCGTACAAGACGTGTCAAGCGCTACCGGGACGGTCGCAAGAAAAGTAAAGATGCTGAAGCTAGTGACGATGCCAAGGCGAGTGTGGCTTCTTTTATGAGGACGGCTGAGGCTTACTTTCAAATGAAGATGAAGTTGCTCGTGCGGGAGCTGGACGCTGAAGTTGATTACGATGTAGCTGCGCAAACGACTGACGATGTCTAGCTTAGCTCTACTGTACCATGAAATGCAAGATGTTGGTGCAAACTTGAGTCTTCTCTGTTTGTTCTTTTTCCGAACAACGCACGCATACCTTCACTAGTTCTCTGGGCTCATAGTTTTGAAAACTCTGTCAATCGACCCCACAAAGTTTGCAACCTCGTCTCATTTTTCATGCGCCTCGTCCCAGACTGGGACGTGGCGGTGGAAAATATGGGATGGGGAGGTAGACATAGGTAGATAATATAAAACGAGGAGGGTGGACATCAGAGGACAATATGGGACGCGACGCATGAAAAATGAGACGAGGTTGCAAACTTTGTGGGGTCGATTGACAGAGTTCTCAAAACTATGAGCCCAGTGTATGGTACAGGGGTACCTAGCTTCACGCAACGATGTGGCTGATGTACTCCGTCCACATTGTGCTCGAGACCCAATCTCTCCAGTTCTTTGCTGTCTTGAAGTCAAACGGCAGTGTCTCCTCGGCAACACCAATGCCGTCGTCATCGTCGCTGTCACTGACTTCTTCCATATCATCAGCCAAATCGCAGCTATCCTTTTGTCGAATGAAGCTACACACGCGAAGATCGCTGCCTTGGTCACTACAAACTCGCATTCAATAGGAATCCGAAGAATCTTGAATCGGCGCTTTAGACACCCGTTGGGTCGTTCGACAGCGTTTCGAGCCTTGGCATGCCTCAAGTTGAACAGTTCCTTCTCCGTCTGCGGCTTTCCTGTACCCTCTCCAAACTCTCTCAGATGGTAGCGTACACCTCGATACGGAGTTAGCACTTTCGGATGCAGTTCATTGCCAGCATCAGCTAGCACGTACATGCCTTCCGCGAGGTCTTGCACCAGCTCGCGGTGGGCAAGAACCATCGAATCATGAGCGGCGCCTTCTGCACTTGGGTAGATGTAGGCCACGTTTAATTGCCAGTCAGAGGCAGTGAGAACGTTGGTCGACGTCCACCCTTTTCGATTTCGAAACCGCTCTGAGTCGTGTGCCGATACCATTATTGGTACATGAACACCGTCAATAGCCACCAACGCTTGATCAAAGTACGGAAACGCTCCAGCAAAGTCCATTGGCACCGCTTCGGGCAATCGTATGATGCCGACTGAGGCTCGCAGGATGGCATAGAGTCCAACGTAACGGTACTGATGCACTGTAGAATAGGCCATGCCAAACTTGGTCTCTTGGTCTCGGCAAGTAGCAGCTCGCCCAAGCCAGTCCAGCGTCACAGCAATCACCTCTCGCTGATATTTGATCTTTATCGATATGAAAGGAGCACATGCATCGTACACCCGCCACTCCATTCGAAAGTGATCACGGAACAAGAATGGGTTAGCACTCTTGTCGAAAAAAAATGTTTAGCGTTTGATCAAACAGGCGACGCACTGCTGGTGGTAACGGCAGCAGCCGCAACACTCCACCTTGGTTTTCCTGCAGCAGCCACAAGTCGTCGTCGTCGTCGTCGCCAACCATTGTGGTTATGCGAGTGCTACTCCCTCCAGGATTTGTACCTCTGTTTAGGTGTGCGTGGTTTCAAAATGTTTGTTGGTCAGCTGAAACAGGTTAATCTGTTTTTGCTGGTTGGTGTGCAATACTACGCAGCTCTTTCGCCCATGCTTATAATAGCTGGTTTCGCTTTTTGAAGTCGAACACGACCTAACACTTTAGGTGAAATTGAGAACTGTACTGTGTTTGCTTATTCGTAATGAATTACCTCCTAAGAGTCATATATGTAATAGGGGTTTGTCGACGGGTAGTTTTTCAAACCCGATCGGCCAAAGACTTGAAAGGCGCAATACCTTAAACTAACGTGTAAGGTTAAGTCATACATAATTAACGATGGAACTAGATGGCTAAAGGCAGAATTAGGGCCAAGAAAGGGATTATAATTAATCCATAATTATCACGGCAGAATTATTGAAAGGTACGATATAGCAAGTACTATTGAATCCAAGTTACATGGTACTACCAAGCCCGCTCAACGGCGAGCAGAGCCTCCCAATTAGGCTCGTGCTGTCGTTTTAGCAAAAGAGCTTGTGCAGCAACTCAGTCAAGTCACAGCCATCGCTAGCGGGGAACAGATTTGTGCCACAAAAATTGCATAAGCTTTTTAGTGTGCAAAATACAGATCACGAATCACCAATTTTTGTTTTCCCGGTTGTCTTACATGTAGATACAGCCCTCCCATGGTTTCCAGTACATGTGCAGACAATCCCCTTGGTAGGCATACCGTCGGAACCAACTTTTTATTCCTGTCTAAGGGGATTCCTATCGCGGGGTGTACCAATTACGTGGAACCGAGTAGTGTACCATATATTTGGCACACTGGATNTGTAGCTGGCCAGTCAGTGAGGTTGCAACGCTTGCAGCCGGTGGTGGGATTGATGTTAGTGATCCGGACGAACAAGATGCAGAAGACGATTAAGCTTATGAGGCAGAGTTTGCTCCTAAAGAGATCAAGGAGCATCTCGAGTGGATCGGTAAGCTATTCATTCGGGCGGATGCTGCAGGAATGTCGGACCGCTTAGTGAACGGACTATGAGTGGTGCAACGCACGCCTCGGGAAGGAAGCATAGACCCAAGCAGCAAAGAAGCAGTTCTTCGGACACCCTGTACAGTTGTGACTTTTCCATAGTTAATCACCTTAGAATAGGCATATTCGCCGATTTCGCATTCATTTTGACAATTGAGAGGTGAGAGGGAATTTTTACTTGAGCTTGTAAACTGCTGGTCATCGGGAACCCTTTAGTATTCCTGTTGAGAGGGTATGATACTTCTGGGGATTACTCCCGAGGGGATTGTCGGTATTAATCGCCTTTATCGACGAAGAATAGCTCAAAAGTGCCAAAGGTATGCATGCACCCACCCCTCTGTGTATCAGTTTGGCGAAGTTGCAGTGTAAACCCAAAGCAACTGCCAGTCACGAACAAATTCGCCTTGCAACGCGCGTATAATAGTGGTGCTGCACACGCGAATTCTTGTGGCGGCCACTTTGACAAATGGCACAATGCTGTTCACCGAAGCTCAACGACTTCTACAGTACTGGAACTGGTACTGTACAGTAGCAAGTTGCAAAAATGGCCATTTTTGCGCTCATCCTCGTGTTTACCGCTTCAAAAACCTCTTCCGCCTTTTCCAGCACACACTTGGCCAATATTCGAGCAGATCTCAAGCTCAAGCTCCTCCAACCAGCCCAGCCAGCACCAGTCCCCGACCAAGATGTCGCTCCTGTCTCTCCTGTCTCTCACTCGCCGACTCGCCTCCGCGCCTCTCGCCACCTCCTCTGTCTGCAGAATCATGACCCAAGAACTCTCGACGTCCGCCGTGGACGCGCAGCTGGCGTCCCTCAAGGGGCAGAACTTCATGTCCACGGCGCAGCTGAGCTCGGCGCAGCTCACGGGGCTGCTGGCCAAGGCGCAGGAGTTCAAGGCCACGTACTCGGACCCGGCCACGAAGGCATCGGCTCCCAAGCCGCTCACGGGCGAGATCTGCTCCATGATCTTCCAGAAGCGCAGCACGCGCACGCGCATCTCGAGCGAGGTGGGCATGCACCTGCTGGGCGGCAAGGGGCTCTTCCTGTCCTCGGACGACATCCAGTTGGGCGTGAACGAGACGCTGAAGGACACGGCGCTCGTGCTCTCGCGCTTCAACAGCCTCATCCTGGCGCGTGTGTACGGCCACAGCGACATCCTGGAGCTGGGCGAGCTGGCCACGGTGCCCGTGATCAACGCGCTGTCGGACAAGTTCCACCCGCTGCAGATGCTGGCCGACTACATGACGGTCAAGGAGCACTTCGGTAAGTTCGAGGGTCTCACGTTCGCCTGGGTGGGCGACGGCAACAACGTGCTGCACGACTACATGCTGGCCGCCCCCAAGATGGGTGCACACATCCAGATCGCCACGCCCGAGGGCTACGAGCCCGACCAGGACGTCGTGGAAGAGACCAAGCGCCTCGCCGCGCTCGCAGGCACCAAGGTGGTCATGACCACGGACCCCCTGGAGGCCGTCAAGGGCGCTAACGTCGTGGCCACCGACACGTGGATCAGCATGGGGCAGGAGGAGGAGTCGCAGAAGCGTCTCAAGGCCTTCGCAGGCTACCAGATCACCAACAAGATGCTGGAGAACGCCCACGACGACCGCGTCTTCCTGCACTGCCTGCCCCGCCACCAGGACGAGGTCAACGACGAGGTACGAAGCCGAGCTGATCTACTATTACATGGAGTTACTTGACGGGCTGACTAACTAACGCGTTGCTTTGTTTTGCTTCTGCTTGACTCTGCTTGCCAGGTGTTCTACGGAGACCGCTCGCTCGTGTTCGACGAGGCCGAGAACCGGCTGTGGACGGTCATGGCCGTCTACGCATCGCTGCTCGGCAAGTTCTAAGTCAGCAAGCAGCACATTTATCTGTCGATCTTTTGGACGGACTCACATGAGCAATTCGCTGTAGCTGTCGTGGTGGTAAATGAATGGAGACAGCCATGAACACTCATGGAGCACTTACTTTCTACTCGCTTGGACATCATCGTTACATGCCCCCCCCCCTCCCCCAATTTTAGCGATATCCAAACCGTGTGAAGCGGCGGCGCTTGGATCACTTGCGAAGAAGCGTTCCATCGCCACCAGATAAAAAGAGTGCCCAAGCCACCAAAGCTTCACGAGCTGATCCGACCCTGTGTGAAGCTTAATCGTAGCGATGGGAGGCGAAGTTGGCGAGCGAGCGCCCGGCAAGAACGAGGTGAACCCGCTCAAGTACATTGAGCAGCGAGTCGCCTCGGCATTCCCGCAACTGGTCGGTCCCAAATTCACCGCCAAATACGCGAGCGAGCCCAATGAGTACGTGGCGAGGAGAGGAGCTTTCATGAGACTTGTTGGACTCAAAAAAGTTTGACTGACTGTCGTGTTTCATCTTGTACTACAGACTCTGCGTGAAGGAGTTCCTGGACAACGAAGACGTGACCATGCTCGCGTTCTCCGGAGACAGCGTCATCGCCTCGATCAAGATGCCCGGCACTCTGCCGCGCGGCAAGACTGTGAGCTTCACCAAGTTCCACAAGACGGTCATCACGCCCAAGAACGTCCTCACGGACATCATGGTGAACGAGCTGACCCCGAATAGCGTCGAGTACCTGGAACGCATGGTGGCTGAGGTGTACCTGCCGCTCTTCTCCAATGTGACCAACCAAGAAGGTTGGGGCGAAGTGGCGTCCAAGGAGGTGGTGGACAAGTTCCACTCGTACATGGCTTCCGTCTCCATCATCAGCGGCGCCACCAAGGGCGAAACGTGTCTGCCTCTGCCCCCAATCGACGGCAACGTGACCAACCTAAGCAACAAGGTGTCTCTGCTCGAGGGCTCCATCGTCATCTGGACCAAACAGATCAAGAACGTGCTCAAGCAGGACCCCGAGGACCTGCTGAAACAAGGGCTGCACCCGACACCTGACGCTGAGATCGAGTTCTGGAAACTCAAAGCGGCCAACCTCAACTCGATCTTCGACCAGCTTCAGTCCAAGAAGGTTCGCAAGATCCTCACAGCCTTGGACCGTTCCAAGAGCACCTACTGCACCACGTTTGCTAGACTGTGCAAGGAAGTCTTCACGGCGCGCATCGAGGCAAACGACAACATGAAGTATCTCCGCACGTTGGAGGAATGGTTCATTCGACTCAACAATGACGAAGACTTTCCCGCACTTACGGAACTCTTCAAGCCCATGCTTCACATCATCCTGCTGATCTGGAAGAACTCCAAGCACTACAACACGCCAGCTCGCCTCGTGGTCCTCATGCGTGAAATTTGCAACTCTCTGATCAACCAAGCGCGCAAATATCTAAGCGGCGAACTGATCTTCGCACTTATTGACCAAGACGAAGCAGGGCAAGCTGTGGAGCAGCTGAAGACGACGTTACAGGTGTGCTCAGCGTTCAAGAGCACCTACTTCGACTACAAGGCCACTGCCAACGCTGAGTGCCCGTCAAACCCCTGGCGTATCCAGGGCAATGCGCTATTCGTCCGCCTTGACAGCTTTCTGGAGCGCTGCCACGACATCCTTGATCTCACGCAGACCATTGTGCAGTTCAGCAAACTGTCCAAGATCGAAGTGGGCGGGACCAAGGGCAAGACGCTTACACTGAGCGTTCAACAGATCCACGCAGACTTTACGGAGGCCGTGAACACGTTCAAAGGCGTGTCCCTCGACATCATGGACGTGGGTGCGTCCAAGTTCGACGACAATTTCTACGACTTCCGCTGCAAGATCAAGGAGCTTGAGCGTCGACTAGGATCTGTGCTGACGCAGGGCTTCGACGACTGCTCCACCATCTTCGGACGCTTTAAGCTACTGGACTCGTTCGAGGGTCTTCTCAACCGCCCGATCATCCAGGACGAGCTGGAGAAAAAGCATGTTGCGCTGGTGCAGAGCTATGGACACGACCTGAAACTTGTGCAGGAGTTGTTTCTGCATTGCCGTGATGCCCCTCCCATTAGTTGGAACCTGCCTCCAGTAGCTGGAGCCCTCACCTGGTGCCGCGGACTCGTGGAGCGTATCGAACACCCGATGAAGAAGCTGCGCGAACTAAACCAAAACGTGATGGAGCGCGAGGAGGCCAAGGAGGTCTACAAAGTCTACGGCACCATCATGGCGTCGTTGCAGGAGTATGAAAACCAAAAGGTGGAGGAGTGGAGTCGTGACGTTGAAGCGTCTTCGCAGGCTAAACTCAAGTACCCGCTGCTGCTGCGCCACCTGCAGACGCGCTGCCTACGTGTGAATTTCGATCCAGCACTCGAGAAGCTGCTGCGTGAGATCAAGTACCTGCGGCTGCTTAACATCGAGGTGCCTCAGTCAGCCCTGCAGATTTCTGCCAAAGAGGAAACCTTCCGCAAGTACCGCGGTGAACTCATGTACATTGTGGAACCGTATAACGCCATGATTGAAGGCATTCACCCGCTTGAAGAGCCGTTGGTGCGTCGGCATATTCAGAACATTGACGCCTGTGCTGGACGAGGCATCGAAGAGCTCAACTGGAAAAGCGCAGGCATCGATATGTTCATTGACGAGTGTCGTAAGGCTGTCGAAGGTGCGAACGAGATCGTGATTAACCTCAAGGACAACCTCAACACGATCCAAGACACGCTGAGCGCGTGGAACATGCCGCTGCTGGAGCGCCAGGCAAAACCCGTGGCGGTGAGTGAGCACGAGCGCCAACACAAGAGCTACATTGTACAGCGGACACTCAAGATTCGTGAAGGCGCCGCAGAGATCCATCGGCGGTTAAAGCAGTCGAATACGGGTATCGTCGGCGTGAACAGCGCGCAGTGGAAGGCCTACGTCGACTACGTTAATAACATTGTTGTCAACGGTGTAGCGCGTGTCATTTGCTCGTCGCTGGAGTTTCTGGCCAAGCAGCTAGACCCAACAGGAGGCAAGGACGGAGGAGGTGCCGGGGGAGAACGAGAAGGACCTCCTCGAGAAGGAGGATCGAAGTCCAACAAAGACCACCAGAACCGTTTACCAATGCTGGAAATCAAACTGGATCTGATCGCGAATCGCGTGCAGTTTAATCCGAGCATTGGCGAGAACCACGGCAAAGGCTTGAGCGACACGATTCAGCTGTGGATCAACTCGTTCTTTAACGTGGCGACTGCCGTCAAGCGTCTAGACTCTGATGGAGGTGGCTCGTATCTTAAGGAAATGCATTCGGACATGACGATCTCCATGATGCTGGCTACGATCAGCGAGTACCAGGAAGAGAACGAGACGATGCTAGCAGCCTTCAAACTAAAGTACGATGGATACGGCTACCTGTGGGAGTCGGACATGGCTGCTCACTTCCTGACCTTCCTAGCCACGGCCACGGTCCCAGGCGCTAACGGTGGCGCAGATATGTTGGACCTGGAAAAGTTTAACGCGGAAATCACGAAATACGAGCAAGTGGCGAGCGAGATCGAGAACCTGACGACGCCCACGGACATCGGATGGCTGCGTGTGAACTCGCAGCCGATCAAGACTGCAATGCTCACGTGGGTAAGCAAGTGGATCTACCAGTACACGACTTATCTGCACCAGCACGTCGTCAACAAGCTGTCAGGACTCCACGATTTCATGGAAACCGTCATCAAAGGCTTGGAGGAGCAAGTCGCGGACAAGAACAAGGACGCGTTGAAGCGCGTCATGACGCACATTCGTGACGTTCGTAAGCAGATGGACACTACGAACGCGCTCTTTGATCCATTGAGAGAGGCTGTTCACCTGCTGAAGCTGCACGGCATCAACGTCGAGGACACGAAGATTGGAGACCACGCCGTGCAAGATTACCTGGAGGCGGCCCCGATGCAGTGGGAAGCGATTGTGAACAAGACGTTCAAGAAGAAAGAGGAGATCATGCCGCTGCAAATGGCCGAGGTGGAGTCCATCAAGGAGGAACTTGAGTCGTTCTTCCTGGACATGCGCAAGTTCCGCAACGAGTTCCGAACGACTGCGCCGTTCAGCTTCCAAGGCACGCCGAATGACGCCTACGCGCAGATGAACAACTTCGCATCAGCACTGCACAAGAAGATGCAACAGGCTCGGGAGTTCAATGAGCTTGAGGAACTGTTCGAGCTCCAGGTTTCAAAGTACCAGGAGACGACCGATACTTTGTACGAGCTGCAGCAGCTGAAGAAGTGCTGGGACCTGAAGGATCTGGTGTTGGCCACGTTCGATGACTGGAAGAGCACGCTGTGGGCTAAAATTCAGACTGATACCTTCGAAGGATACACTCGGGCGTTCATGAAACAACTGAAGATGGAAGCAACGGAGCACCAGATCATCAAGGGCTGGCAGGTGTACAAGGACACGGAGCAGCTTGTGAAGAACATGTCGACTGTGTTGCCATTGATCAACGACCTTCACTCGGAGGCCATGCAAGACCGCCACTGGAAGGCGCTATCCACGATCTGCCACGTTAAGGCAATTGAGCCCAAGGACCCCAAGTTCTCCCTAGCTGACCTACTGAAGCTCAATCTCCACTTGCACGTGGACGACGTGGGTGAGATCGTGGAGACGGCCAACAAGGAGCAAAAGATCGAGAAGAAGCTCAAGATGATTGAGGAACTGTGGCAGCGACTTACGCTCGAGTACGTTCCTCACAAGGACTCCGGTACATTCGTTGTCAAGCCCTCGGAGGAAGTCGTGGAGTCGCTTGAGAGCAACCAGCTGGAGTTGCAGACCATGATTGGAATGGGCAAGTTTGTCGAGTTCTTCAAGGACCGCGTTCTGGCGTCTCAGAAGACGCTGGGCCACGTGGAGGAGGTGTTGAAAGAGTGGGTGTCTGTGTCCAAGCAGTGGGCTTCGCTCGAGAGTATCTTCCTGAGCTCCCCAGATATCCGTAACCAGCTTCCTGACGATACGCGCACGTTCGAGTCCATCGACTCGAATTTCAAGGATCTAATGAAGAACGCAGTGATGGAGCCCAACGCTGTGTTGGCCTGCTCTGTGGACAACCGTCTCGAGTCGCTCAAGGAGATGACGGCAATGCTGGAGAAATGCCAGAAGTCGCTGAACGAGTATCTGGACAAGAAGAAGAAAATTTTCCCTCGGTTCTATTTCGTGTCGAATGTGGCGCTGCTCGAGATTCTGTCGAATGGCAACAACCCGAAGAAGATCATGCCGTTCCTTGGCGATTGCTACGATTCACTGTGTGACCTCATCTTCGAGGACGATTCGCCGAACACGGCACACACGATGGTGGCCAAGGACGGCGAGTCTGTCAAGCTACCGAAGATTTTCGTCATGACTGGAGCAGTCGAGAGCTGGCTGAATGAGCTGACGGAGGCCATGCGCTTCTGTCTCCGGAAGGAGATGCACGACTCGATCGAAACAGCAGCTAACTGGGACGTGGAGAAGCCTCGACACCAGTGGCTCTTTGACTACCCGGCCCAAGTTGTGCTCAACTCGACGCAGATCTACTGGACAGAGGAGACGGAGATGGCTTTGGAAGAGTTTGAGAATGGCCAGGAAGACTCCGTGAAGAGATATCTGACGGTGTGCAACCAGCGACTGGAGCAGCTCATCAATCTGGTGCTTGGCAACCTCTCCAGCCCGGATCGCTGCAAGATTATCGCACTGATTACCCTCGATGTGCACTCGCGTGATGTCGTGAAGAAGCTTGTTGATGAGAAGGTGGAAGGCCCGCTCAGTTTCATGTGGCAGCAGCAGCTTCGCTTCATCTGGAGACAGGAGAATTATGACGTGGATATCCGGATTACGGACTTCCGTTCCAAGTACTCATACGAGTGGATTGGCAACACTGGCCGTCTTGTGATCACCCCTCTGACGGATCGATGCTACATCACACTGACGATGGCTTTGAGGCTGTTTTTGGGAGGTGCTCCTGCTGGACCTGCTGGTACTGGCAAGACAGAGACGACAAAGGATTTGGCTCGGGCTATGGCATTGTGCTGCTACGTGTTCAACTGCTCAGACCAAATGAACTACCAGACGATGGCTGACATCTTCCGCGGTCTGTGCCAGACTGGCACCTGGGGCTGCTTCGACGAGTTCAACCGGATCAATATTGAAGTGCTGAGTGTGGTGGCTACCCAGGTGAAATGCATCCAGGATGCGATCGTGTTCAACGCTGTCCCTGCCAACCGAGAGGCCAAGTATCAGTCGCTGCCGGCGGGCACGCCACCCGTTGTAGTGGGCGAGTTCGAGTTCATGGGAGCATCGGATCGGATCACTCTGATCCCGACGTGTGGCTTCTTCATCACGATGAATCCTGGTTACGCCGGGCGCACGGAGCTGCCTGAAAACCTCAAGGTGCTCTTCCGCTCGTGCGCTATGATCCGACCGGACTTGAAACCCATCTGTGAGAACATGCTCATGTCCGAAGGATTCCAGCAGGCACGCACGCTGGCTATCAAGTTCGTGACTCTGTACGAACTCAGTGGCGAGCTGCTGTCCAAGCAGTTCCACTATGACTGGGGTCTCCGTGCTGTCAAGTCGGTGCTTCGGGTCGCTGGTATTCTGAAGCGCGCTGAGCCCGATGTCGAAGAGGACAAAGTGCTGATGCGAGCACTGCGTGACTTCAACACGCCCAAGATCCCTCACCACGACACGCCGATCTTCCTTCGCCTTATCAACGATCTGTTCATTGGCGTTGAAGTGGCTCCCAAGGTCAACGTTGAGTTGCGAGAGAAGGCCGTGACCGTGTGCAAAGCCAGCAACCTGCAGCACGATGACTCATTCATCCTCAAGATCTGCCAGCTGCAAGAGCTCATCGACGTGCGTCACTCAGTCATGCTGCTCGGTCCTGCGGGCTGTGCAAAGACCACAACGTGGCAGGCTCTTGCCAAGTGCTGGAACCTTGGCAAGGAGAAGAAGATCTGTGTGTATGAGACACTCAACCCGAAGGCCGTCACGTCGGATGAACTCTATGGTTACATGACCCTGTCGAAGGACTGGAAGGACGGCGTGCTGTCTATCATCATGCGTGGCATGGCCAAAAACTACTCGGAGCAGGGCTTCTACGAGAGTCAAACGTACAAGTGGGTGGTGCTGGACGGCGATATCGATGCAGTGTGGATTGAGTCGATGAATACGGTCATGGACGACAACAAGGTGCTTACGCTGGTGTCGAACGAGCGCATCCCGCTGAGTAGTGCGATGCGTATGGTCTTTGAGATCAACTCGCTGAAGAATGCCACCCCCGCGACGGTCTCTCGAGCAGGGATCCTGTACATCAACGAAATCGACATCGGCTGGCGGCCATTCATGGAGTCGTGGGTGGCAAAGCGCGAGGAAGAGGTCGAACGCACGTATCTGCCTGGACTCTTTGACAAGTACGTGGACCCGATCTATGACCTCATGCGGAAGGGTTACAAGCAAGTGGCACCTGTGCGTCTTATCAATCAGGTGTCGACGGTCTGCTATTTGCTCGAGGGTCTACTGGGAAACATTCCGATGGAGAAGAAGAACCCAGAGGTGATCGAGTCGATCTTCGTATTCTGTGCGACGTGGGCCTTTGGCGGTCCTCTCATCGTTGACAAGAGCATTGACTACCGCAAGAACTTTCACGAACTGTGGTGCTCGACGTTCACGAACATCAAGTATCCGAAGGAGGGGTTGTGCTTCGACTACTTCTACAATCTCGAATCAGGAGAGTTCGAGAACTGGAGTACGAAAGTACCAAAGTACACACCGGGCTCCATCGGCAATGGTCCAGCTGACACCCCGTTCAACTCCATTGTGATCAGCACAAACGACTCGGTGCGCATCCGCTTCCTCGTGGAGACTCTCGTGGCTCGCCAGCGACCAGCGATGCTTGTTGGCGGTAGTGGCACAGGAAAGACCACAATCCTCAAGAACTTCCTGCGCGACCTGGACGACGACATGCTCTTCTCGAATATCAACATGAACTACTACACAGACTCGGCCAAGTTGCAGCAACAGCTCGAGTCGGTCATTGACAAGCGCTCTGGCCGCATGTTCGGTCCTCCGGCCACGAAGAAGTTGATTTACTTCATCGACGACTTGAACTTGCCCTACATCGAGACATACGGGACGCAGAACTCTCTGGCCTTGTTGCGGCAGCACATGGACTACAAGACCTTCTTCGACCGTGTCGATTTGGGCTTCCGCAAGGAGATCGTCGACGTCCAGTACCTGTCGGCTATGAACCCTACGGCCGGTTCCTTCATCATCGATGAGCGTCTGCAGCGCCACTACGCGCTGTTCGCGTGCATGATGCCTGGTCGCGACGACCTCAAGACCATCTACAACTCGATCCTAAAGGGGCACATGCAAAACGCAGGCTTCTCCCCGCCAGTGGTTGCAGCCTGCGAGAACATCGTCAACGTGTCGATTCTACTGCACGAGGAGATGGTCAACAGATTCCTCCCGAGCGCTACCAAGTTCGTCTACAACTGGAACATGCGCGAGCTCTCGAATATTTTCCAAGGTCTCACCCGTTCCAAGGGCGAGTTCTTCCCTTCTGCCTACTCGTTCACTCGACTCTGGGTGCACGAGGCTACGCGAGTGTTCTGCGATCGCCTTATCAACGATGAGGACATTCTCAAGTATGGCGATCGTATTCGCGAAGTGACCAAGAAGTTGCTTCCGGACTTGGATCAAGTGGCGCTCTTTAACGACCAGCCTCCACCGGCACCAGGCACAGAAGACGCCGCGCCAGTGCCTGTGAATATCTTCACGACATTTGCGATGCCAGTGGCTGGGGCCGATAGTGTCTACACGCCTGTAGCTTCCATGAAGGCGCTCAATAAGGTATTGGTGGAGCAGCTGGACGACTACAACTCCAAGTATTCGATGATGAACCTCGAGCTGTTCGACAACGCGATGGAGCACGTGACTCGTATCTGCCGCATCATTGGGAACCCGGGAGGCAACGCCATGCTTATTGGCGTGGGCGGAAGTGGGAAGCAGTCTCTGTCACGTCTGGCGTCTCACATTTGCGGCTTTGATGTGCGCCAACTGTCTGTCACGTCCAACTTCCGCATTGAAGATTTGAAGGAGAGTCTGGCCGAGATGTTCAAGATCGCGGGTGTGCAGGGTCTGCCACTCGTCTTCCTCATCACCGACTCGCAGATTGTGAACGAGCGGTTCCTTGTGTACATCAACGACATGCTGTCGTCCGGATGGATCCCGGATCTCTTCCCGAAAGAAGACCTCGATGGACTGTTAGGAGCACTACGAAGCGAAGCGAAGGCGAACGGCGTTCCCGATGCGATGGACGCGCTCATGGACTTCTTGCTGCTGCGTATCCGGCTCAACTTCCGTGTGATCATGTGCTTCTCTCCTGTGGGCGCCATCTTCCGCGTCCGTGCTCGTCGCTTCCCAGGTCTTGTGAACTGCACAGTGATCGACTGGTTCCACCCGTGGCCGCGTGACGCCCTCGTGCGCGTTGCATCCAGTTTCCTGGAGAAGTTCGAGGACATCGGCGACGCTCAACTCCAGCGCAGCCTTGCGAACCACATGGCCGATGTGCACATTTCGGTGACGGACATGAGCAAAAACTACTTTGAGACCCAGCGACGATACAACTACGTCACGCCCAAGAGTTTCCTAGAGCTCATTAGCTTCTACGAGATCCTGCTCAAGCAGCGGAAGGAGGATATCCAGCGCCAAATCTCTCGCCTTGACGACGGACTGTCAACGCTGCGCAAGACCTCGGCGGATGTCGCGGAGCTGCAGGTGGATCTGAAGCACACGATGGTCAAGGTCGCTGAGAAGCAGGCCTCCACTGACCAGCTGCTGGAGCAAATGGGCCGAGAGAAAGCAGGAGCTGAAGTGCAGCAGGAGAACGCCAACAAGGAGAAATTCAAGGCCGAAGCCGCCAGTGCAGCTGCAGCAGAGCTAGCGGCCGAGGCAGAAACGGAGTTGAGACAGGCCAAACCTGCCATGGATGCCGCTGCCGCTGCTGTGGATTGTCTGTCGAAACCTGCAATTACGGAGCTGAAAAGTCTGCCCAAGCCACCTGCAGGAGTGGAAAACGTCACCAAGGCGTGCCTCATTCTGGTGGAGAAGGAGTACAAGAACCACAAGTGGGATCGAGCCAAGAAGATGATGAACAATGCTGGTGCGTTCCTGGATGCATTGAAGGTCTTCAAGGGCGAGGACATTCCTGAAGCGGATATTGCTCGCATCGAGCCCTTGATCGCAGACCCCGAGTTCACCGCTGAGAAGATGGCGTCCAAGAGTTCGGCCGCCGCTAACATTTGTTCGTGGGTCGTCAACATCTACACGTTCAACCGCATCTACGTTCGCGTGAAGCCTCTGATGGATTCGCTCGAGGCTTCCAAGAAGAAGAAAGAGGAGGCCGAGGAGCAGCTTGCACGCGCGATGGGTCAAGTGGCTGAGGTGCAGAAGCGGCTCGAGGCGCTTGAAAACACTCTACGTCAAGCAACAGAGGAGAAACTCAAGGTGGAGGAGATGAAGGAGTCGTGCGAGAACAGATTGCTGCTAGCCGGTAAGCTCGTCAACGGTCTGGCGAGCGAAAACGAGCGTTGGGGCATTGAAATTGAGCAGCTCAAGAACTCGGGTGTCATGGTGGTTGGCAACTCGCTCTTGGCCGCTGCTTTCGTGTCTTACATCGGCGCTTTCGATCAAGCCGTGCGCAAGGAGCTGTGGCAGCAAACGTGGTCCCCGGACCTTGTGTCCAAGGGCATTCCCATCACGGAAGGCATCGATCCGCTGTCAATGCTCACGACAGAAGGCAAGAACGCCAAAATGATGAGCGAGGGTCTGCCGGCAGATCGTATCTCCATCGAGAACGGTGCCATTATCACGAGTTGCAAGCGCTGGCCGTTGGTGATTGACCCGCAACTGCAGGGCATCAAGTGGCTCCGTGAGAAGGAGAAGGATCGTGGTCTTGTGGTGCTGCAGCTGAGTCAGAACCAGTGGATGCGCAAGACGGAGACGGCTATCGTGAATGGCCACGTGCTGATTATCGAGAATATCGGTGAGGAGATCGACGCCACGCTGGACCCAGTGCTTGGGCGTGCAGTGTACAAGAAGGGATCCAACCTCTTCCTGAAGCTGGCTGGCGAAGAAGTGCAGTACGATCCGAATTTCTTCATGTATCTGCAGACAAAGCTGTCAAACCCGCACTACAAGCCTGAGATTGCAGCTCAGTGTACGTTGATCAACTTCATCGCCACGGAGAGCGGTCTGGAGGACCAGTTATTGGAGAAGGTGGTCAAGAAGGAGCAGCCAGAGCTTGAAGCTCGGAAGCAAGAGCTCGTGCTAGCGTTCCAGAAATTCAAGATCGACCTCGTGGAGCTGGAGGATCAGCTGCTGGAGCGTCTAGCAAACGCACCAGATGATATCCTGAGCGACGTGCCCCTGATCGAGAGTCTGGAGGAGACGAAGAAGAAGGCGACGGACATTTCCATCTCTGTCAAGAAGAACCAGGAGACGGAGGTTGTCATCAACAACACTCGAGAGCTGTATCGTCCGGTGGCAGCTGAGGGTGCCATGCTCTACTTCTTGCTCACGACGCTCAGTGCCATCGACCACATGTACCGCTACAGTCTGGACTCGTTCATCACGTTCTTCTACAACTCAATCGATCGAGCTCTGCAGAGTGACAAGCAGAGCGAACGTGTGCTCAACCTGCGGGAATCGTTGCGAATCACCATCTACACGTGGGTCTCTCGTGGTCTGTTTGAGGCGCACAAGCTCATTTTCCTTTCCCAGCTCACGTTCAACCTCATGCGCCGTGGCATTCTGGGCGAGGACGTGCGAGTGCAAGAAGCTTACATGCAGTTCCTGCTGCGCGGACCAAAGAAAGCAGCACCGGGTGGAGGCGAAGAGGAAGCGAATCCCATTGACTGGTTGCCACCGGCTCAATGGAGTGCCATCAACATGTTGGCTCAGCTCGAGGAGTTCCAGAAGATGCCGCAGGACCTGAAGGAGGCGTCCTCGCGATTCCGTGAATGGTACAATCACGTCACACCTGAGTCCGAGAAGCTCCCGCTTGATTGGGCTGGACTGGATCGTACGCCGTTCCTGAAGCTTCTGGTTGTGCGTTGCCTGCGTCCGGATCGCATGACTGTGGCTGTGAATGAATTCGTGCGCCAAGTTCTGCCCAACGGCAGCAACTACTGCGACTGTGATTCAGCACTCAACGCACTACAGGTCATGGACAACTCGTATCTGGATTCGACGCCTACCACGCCTTTGTACTTCATCCTGTCTCCGGGAGCTGACGTGGTGGCTGGCGTGGACAAACTCAGCGTAAAGTACGGCTTTGAACGCGGTGTGAGCTACCACAACGTGTCCATGGGCCAGGGACAAGATGTGTTCGCTATGGATCGGCTTGAGGTTGCACACCGCAATGGCCACTGGGTCATCCTCAACAACATCCACCTCATGCCGCGCTGGCTGCTGGCGCTTGAGAAGAAGCTGGATGAGTTCGCACTCGAAGGCTCCCACAAGAACTTCCGCTTGTTCCTGACGTCAGACCCGTCGAACTCCATCCCCATCGGTGTTCTCAACCGCTGCATCAAGCTGACGAACGAGCCGCCGTCTGGTCTAAAGGCTAACCTGAAACGAGCCTTTGTGAGTTTCCCGAAGGAGTACATCGAGGAGGCAGAAGGCAAGGTCAAGTCCATTCTGTTTGGACTCTGCCACTTCCACGCCGTGCTGATGGAGCGCAAGATGTACGGCCCTCTGGGTTTCAACATGATGTATCCGTTCTCGCTCGGAGACTTGCGCGACTCGGCAATCTGCTTGCAGAACTACCTCGAAAGCTCGGCAGGCGGCAAGATTCCGTGGGCTGATCTTCGCTACATTTTCGGGGAGATCATGTACGGTGGACACATTGTGAACGACTTCGATCGGTTGCTTGCCAACACGTATCTGGACTTCTACATGCGCGATGAGCTGTTGGACGAGATGGAGATGTTCCCGTTCGTCGGTGACGAGAAGGGCCCATCATTCATGTGTCTCGCACCGTCGTCCTACGACAAGTACTTGGAGCACATCGAGACGGAGCTCAAGACGGACTCCCCGTTGGCTTTCGGACTGCACCCGAATGCCGAAATCGATTTCCGTACGACGCAGTCGGAGAATCTGTTCCGCACATTAATGGAGCTGCAGCCTCGAGATGCAGCAGCAGGTGATGCTGCTATGAGTCCGCTGGAGCTGGCGAAGCAGGGTCTGGAAATGGTGATCTCTCGTATTGGTGAGAAGAAATTCGAGTGCGACGAGATTTCGCGCAGTTTGGAAGAGATGGGACCGTACCAGAACGTGTTCATCCAGGAGTGCGAGGCCATGAACGGGTTGCTAGCGGAAGTTGTGCGCTCACTGAACGAGTTATCGCTGGGTTTTGCCGGCGAACTCACCATGTCCGATGCCATGGAGGCTGTGCAGGAGTCGCTGTTCCTGGACCGCGTGCCCAAGTCGTGGGAGAAACTCGCCTTTCCGTCCATGCGTCCGCTTGGATCGTGGCTCACGAACCTCGAAGCTCGTCTGCAACAGCTAGAGGAATGGACTCAAAATCCCGCAGACATCCCGCGCGTCACGTGGCTCTCGGGCATGATCAACCCGCAGTCGTTCCTGACGGCCATCATGCAGGTCACGGCGCAGAAGAACCAGTGGGAGCTCGACAAGCTCGTGATCCAGACGGACGTGCTCAAGCGCCGCAACGGCGAAGTAGACGCTCCGTCGCGCGACGGCGCCTACATCCACGGACTCTACCTCATGGGCGCGCGCTGGGACATCCAGAACAACACGGTGGATCGCTCGCACCCCAAGGAAATGTTCTCGCCCATGCCTGTCATCAACTGCAAGGCGGTGGCTGCCGACAAGCTTGACCTCAAGGGGTCATTCGTGTGTCCGTGCTACAAGACGGAGTTCCGCGGGCCTACGTACGTCTTCTCGGCGCAGCTCAAGTCCAAGTCCCCGCCTGCTCGTTGGGTTCTTGCGGGTGTCGCCCTCATTATGGACATCGTGTAGTCAACCTTCTTCAACCCTGGACAGCAAGCAGTTCATCGTCGTTCGTTTTAGCACACAATACAGCAGAAAACAAAGTAGTTCAACAAACAAACGAAGCAAAAAGCATGCTATCATCTGCAGAGGTTCGTGTTCTACTGCTGTTGTCTAGCACGCAGAGTATGTTGCTTCCACAACCCCAGCGTGCCCTTCGCTGAAGGCGTCAGCTGCAGTTCGTCCCTGCAGCAGCAACAACAGCAACAACAATTAGCACTCATCTCATCTCAGCAGCACGTCCCCAAGACACTCCCACACTCCCATACAGCGTCGTCGATCCCTCCGCCAGCAAACTCTCCACCGACAAGAGCTCCAGCTTCACTGACTCGAACTTGTCCGACGGTCCGGCCTGGTACAACTCCTTGAGCTCCTGCGCCGAGCACTCTGTCTTGACATGGAAAGCTATGAACAAAACACAAAAGTCAGAGGCCTCACTCCTCCTCAGCTTTCTCTCAATGGCTTAACAGCAACAGCAATAGCAACGCACAGAAGCTGGGCGTGCACGCGTCCGTCTGCAGCACGACCCCGAGCAGCACCGGCGCCTGCTGCAACTGCGGGGCCACGTTCACTTCCTCGTGGACCTCGTTCACGATGGACTGGAAGAATTCGCGTCTCGCAGCGTCCTCCATTTGCGTCCGCTTGTGTGCGTCGTCCTCCAGCGTCTGCAGAACGTCCTCCGTCAACTGAATGGCGGACGGCTCCGGGTGTCCTCCAGGAGTGTCGTACAGGTCCTGGTAGAAACCAACACTCTTGCTCCTCTTGATGAGCGCCACGTGACCGTCTGCGGTCTCCAGCGCCGCCGCGACGCCCACTTTCCTTGAGACGAAGGCGAAGCGATCGCCCCGGAGCCGTTCGCCGTCCGCCAGCAGCTGCGGGGCCAGCGACGAGCAGCATGTGCCCAGGTATGACGCGTAGTCGGTCAGCCCCCAGTCTAACTGCAGCAACTTCAGCGAGGAGTGTTTGTCACTCGTGACGAGGCCCTGGAGACGGAACTTGGACGCGTTGAAGAGTCTCGGCGTCTGGCGCTTGAGTTGCTCCCAGGTCTGCGCCTTCTGCTGCTCCACGCGAGCGTCCGGGTGTGCGAGGCGGTTGAAGTGGCTCGAGAGCGAGACGCCTACCTGGTCCGCGGCCAACGGCGTCTCGAAGCTGAGCATGGAGAAGCTCATGAGGCGGCGCAGCGGCTGCAGCATGCGAAGGAAGAGTGATGGTTAAATACGAAACAAAGTGCGGTTGTAGTGTGTCGTAATAAAGCAGACAGAGACTTTTTTTGGTTGAGTATTTTAATACCACTGTTCGACAAGATCTAATCGGTATAAAATATAAAAGGAATACGCATTTTAATGCGTACTTTATTGGAGAAGAATCTCAATTCAATTCAACCCTCAATTTGGAAGAAGGAGTCAGCGAAGCGATGCAGAATTTGTTCCACGGCGTGCGCGAGTACCTGACGCCCGTGCTGACCGAATCGTCGTTCGAGGACAAGGGGCTACTGACACCCGAGGAGTTCGTCAAGGCCGGCGACCTGCTGGTGTACAAGTGTCCCACGTGGCGATGGGAGAGCGGCGAGCCGAGTCTGAGACGCTCGTATCTGCCGGTGGACAAGCAGTTCCTCGTCACGCGCAACGGTTCGGTCGACTGACTGCGATTGGCTGGCTGGTTGTAGTATCTTATACGACACACTCACTTGTGCGTTGTTTTTGTTGTTGTTTTCGTTGTTGTTTTTGCTATCTTCTGCCGCACTGGTGTGTTTTTAGTGCCATGCCGCCGTCGCGTGACGTCGCTGGAGCAGAGTTATCAGACGGAAGAAGCCGTGGAGGGAGAAGACGAGTGGGTGGTCGCCTCCTCCTATGCCAACGAAGGCGGCAGCTCCAATGCCGTCACAGATCTCAGTGACGAGATGGGGGAGATTTCCGTCTCGGACGTGGGCAGATCCAAGAAGGACGACACGTCGTCAAGCAGCAAAGGAGGAATCTTAGGCGCCATCGTGGACGAACACTTTATGGACGGACGTCCACCTGCCCCCACAGAGCCAGAGCTGCGAGATTTGAGCTCCTACGAGGAGGAGGACAACCTGGTGCAGGAAGATGAGGCGGCGCTCGGTCCCGCGTCTGGCAGCTACCTCGTGGCCAGCGAGCCGGATGACGCAGATGACGCCATCCTGCGCACCCGCACGTACGATCTGTCCATCACCTACGACAAGTACTACCAGACGCCGCGGGTGTGGCTCTTCGGCTACGACGAGCGCAACGCACCACTCAGCGGTGATCAGATGTTCGAAGACATCATGCAGGACTACGCCAACCGCACCGTAACTATGGAGCCGCACCCTCACCGCAGCTCACTCGTGCACGCGTCCATCCACCCGTGCCAGCACGGCGCCGTTATGAAGCGTATCATCGCCAACCTCAAGGCGCGCAAGCCCGGCGAGGCGGAAACGGAAGAGCAGGTTGCCAACGAGATCCGCAGCGACCAGTACCTGTTTCTATTCCTCAAGTTCATCCAGTCGGTTATCCCCACTATTGACTACGACTACACGATTGAAGTGAACGCCAAGCAGTGAGATAGTTCAATTTGCATCTACCAGGACCATGCATGTAAGACGACTTTCAGCGGTGGTGGTGCTGACCTACCATAAGAGCAGCCTAATTGAACGCCAGTTGCGTTTCTATTGCACCGAGTAGCATGTATTGTTTGCATTGACTACACTGGATTTTGTCAGCATGGTGGGGTTGCATCGAAGAATTAAACTGAAAACAAGCACGCTACAGTCTAATGATCGTAATGTTCATTAAACCGGCGAGAAGGCTCACCGCAGAAAAGGTTGCGATGCAATAATTTCTTGGTCAATGGCTATGACTTCCTGTAGTGTTGTGTTGCGCGTTCTACTCGAAGTTTCGGCGCACGGTTTATTGAATCGACAGGGCGAAACCGCCGAACAAATCGCCCAAATCGGCTCAATCACTTCAATTGTCTATGACACTTTATAAGTACGAAATCGGACTTAAGTGAAATTCCAAGAACATAATAATAATATGTTGTTTTTGCTGAGGTCGATTGTCGTTTCGTTTCTAAGGTGAGGTTCACTGCAGTCATTTAGTCTACCTAACGACCAAGCTAATGTCCATGCATCCGAAGCTTATTTATCTGCGGATGTTGCGCTAGCTAC
>LGSN01000735.1:0-19318 GCA_001314375.1 Phytophthora podocarpi | reverse complement strand
ACTCCAGTAGTTATTATTGATCTTGTTAGAGCCCCGTACAATATTCTATTGTATTTTCCCACCCCTGCCACGAATAACTCAAACTCTCAAGTGAAGCGGCAGACATGTGGAACCCAGACGGTCTCTGCCTCAGCTGAGAGCAGCCTATTTTCTATCCCGATATTGATCATCGAACGTCCACCCCGGCGGCAAAAACCAGTCGCAACTTATCCTACCCGTCTCAACACCGCTCGAGAGCAGATTGTCAACCATAATCTGAATCGAATGAAACCAAGCGCAACATTGGCAGGCGCGTCGATCAGCCATGCGGCAGGTCCTGAGTTGCCCTAGTGACAATGAAAAGTTGCATCAGGAGTGATGGTCCTGCAAGTTGAAGTTGGCCGTTTCGCGCGCAATCTGCGCTTTCAGTATCCAAGTATCAGCCCTAGGCACAAGCCCAAGTCGGCGCTCACGCAAAATCCTAACAAAAGAAGAATGAAGGTCATGCCCGAGAAAGGCGGCGAGGCGAGCGTCGACTACACGCGGCCACGCCTCGCGCACCTGGAGAACATGCTACAGGAGCTGACGCGGTGCGAAGAGCGCACGAGGCAGCGGAACGTCGAGAGCGCGACCGTCAACACGAGGCAGAAGCTGCTGAATGACCAACTGCTGCAGAGTAAGGATAAAACTTTGCATGGGATAATAAATATTCGGGGACTGACGGACTGCTTGTTGTCTCTATCTCACTGTAGCTCAAGAAGAGCTGACCGCTGCTCAAGCGAGCAAGACCAAGCTTTGTGAGGAGATCGGGATGTTGAAGCAGGTGAAGGAGCACCAAGCCAAGCAGCTGGGCAGGTACAAAATTGACTTGCAGTCTGCACGCGAGTCGCAAGCAGCGATGACGAAGAAGATGGAAGAACTCGAGGCGTCGACGTGGACAGTCAAGCAGCAGTACATTCGGTACGTCCGTCTTACTGTACATGCAAGGCGGATGTCCTTCCTCGAAATGGAGCTTGACGGTGTTTTACACTGTAGATCGCTTGCTTCGCGTATCAAGACGAGTGCTCTAGTTCTTCAGCAGCTGAACGTGGCGAACGGGACCTCGTTCAGTGTTCGGGTTGCTGAAAAATGCACCGAGTGGGAGCAGACTAAACCGAACAAGCGCAAACGCATCCTGGGAGAGAATGGAAAGCAACGAGCGAGTGAAGATGACGGCAAGGTATTGTTGTGGTGCTTGCTCTCTGCAGCATGTTAAACTCACACATGTATCAGCCCAAGCACGCAGGATGCCCTTCAGAAGACAAGCTGCACCCCAGAGACGGCCAACCTCCTGGATCCGTTGCAGTAGATGGCCCTGTAACTGCAGCAACACCGAATAATGATGCTGCCTTGATGGGACACCTCAAACTTGTGCCAAGCACAAGTCTCAACGTCAGTAACTGCGACCAACAAGATGAAGGCCGTGCTGAAAGCGAACAAGAAATTGCGGAATTGCAAGCTAACGTTACCAAACTCGAGTCGGAGTATTCGGTTCTGAATGGTACCCTAATTGAGAGCTTTAGGGGTTTGATGGTGATAACTAACAACATACGCTGCTGCACGATGTAGACAAGTACAAGGCGCTTGTCCGCGACCATAACGAGGTTCTGGTCGACAGTACGACATCAGCGCAAGACATCAAGGCAAAGGAATCGAAAATCGAGGAGCTGACAAAAATGCTGGAGATTTCACGTTCAAAGAAGCTCGATACCACAACCGACAAGAGTTCTACGAATGATGAAGACAAGGAAGCTCCTGAAGGGCGTTTGAAGATGCTAGAGGTATGGACTCGACGGTCTCTTGCGACTTCTGCAATGACTTGTTTGGAACGGCACTAAGCATTGCTATCCACAGGAAAACTTGGCGCAAATGAACGGATATGCTGACCAGCTGGAGATGGTCATCGCTCAGTGCCCTGCGTGCACCATCAAGCTCCAAAATGAGAGCACGCAGGATTCAGTTGCCAACAGAGCCGAGTAGGAAACAGAAGAGCGAAGGAAGACGAGCTTATAATTCCCCAATAAGTACCAGTTCTTAGCCCGTTGCATCTAAAGCAATGGAGCTTGGTTGTGGGCTAGATTGTAGAACTTGGTGCCTTCCTGGTTCAGCTCCTCAAAGGTGCCGGTCTCAGCAATGACACCCTCCTCCAGCAGAATGATGCGGTTGGCGTGCTTAATAGAGTTCAACCGGTGCGCAATGATGAACACGGTCCGGTTCTCCGCCGCTGACTCAAGTGCACGCCGGATCATGTCCTCGCTGCGACCATCAAGAGAGCTCGTGGCCTCGTCGAAAAGCAGAATGTTCGTTTGCTTGTAGAGCGCGCGGGCAATGGCAATGCGCTGCTTCTGACCGCCGGACAGCTCCACACCCTTCTCACCCACGAACGTGTCGTACTGGTTCGGCAACTCCATGATGAACTCGTGCGCGTGAGCCTCCTTGGCAGCAGCGACGATCTGCTCCTTGTTGTGCACCTCAGCGCCGTACATGATGTTCTCAGCGATAGTAGACGCGAAAAGTGACGGTTCCTGTGATGAAAAGCATACACAGCAGCAGTTCGTCAATACTTTGCTAGAAAGCGCAAACACGAATATTCTACGATAAAACGAACCTGGTTGACAACTCCGATCTGCTTGCGCAGCCACGACGCCTTCAACGTAGCAATGTCCACGCCATCAAGGGTCACCGTGCCGCTCGTGGGCTTGATGATCTTCGACATAAGCGACGCAACCGTGGTCTTACCAGCGCCGCTCTTGCCAACGATAGCCACCACCTCGCCAGGGTTGATCTCCATGTTCAGGCGGTCCAGCACCAAGATGTCCGGGCGCGACGGGTAGGCGAACGACACATTGTTGAAGGTCACTTGGCCCTTGACACTGGTCAGCGTGCCCTCACCATCCGCAGCAGGCGGCAGTGACAATAAGTCGAACAGCGCCTCCGACGACATACGCGTCTTCTTCATCTCGCTCAAACACGACGACACACCCGAGAATCCAAGCCCCATAAATCCACTGTACAATGCGAACGACGTTAGCGTTCCAATCGTAAGTTCACCCGATCCCACCAGCGATCCACCGAAGTACAGCACCGAGAACAACGAGCAGTTGACCGACAGCGAAAGTCCACCCATAAACATCCCACGAGCACGCTTGGCAAGCTTGGCATTCGTCAAGATGCCCTTGTTGATCTTCTCGAAGTGATCCAGCTCATCCTGCTCTGCCGAGAACAACTTGACCGTGAAAATATTGTTCAGCCGTTCCTCCGCCACCCCCGTCATGTCCGCGACCGAGTTCTGGTGCTTCTTGGCCAGCCGACTCGAGAACTTGCTGAAGAGCATCGCGCCTGTGCCCACCAGCGGCAAGATCGTCAACGACACCAGCGTCAACTTGGGCGAGATCGTCAGCAACATGCAGGACGCGCCCACCGCCGAGTTCAACGACCTGTAGCCATTGGACAGCACGTCCACCACGGCATTGGCAGTCTGCTGACAGTCGCTGCTGAGTCTCGTCACCAGTTCGCCCACCTTGTGGTTGTTGTAGAAGCCCAGCTCCTGAGACAACAGCACCTTGTACAGTCTGCGTCGCAGCTTGGCTGCAATGCGCTCGGCCACCATGCCGAGCGAGTACGTGCGCAGGAACGAGCCCACAGAACCCGTGACGAACGTGACGAGCACGACCACCACGAAGCCCTTGCGACTGAGGCCGCCGGGAGCCGGTTTACCCGATGCCACATCGATGGCCTTCCCCATGATGCGCGGGAACACCAGGTTCATGGCCGAGGCGATGGTCATGCCCGTGACGCCCACAGTGAGCGGCAGCTTCTCCTCCTTGGTGAGACTCAAGATCCAGCCAACATTGGACGACTGAGCGCCCTCCTTCGTCGTCTTCTTGGGCTTGGACACGTCATCTTTGTCATTTTTCGGCGCTGGCGCCACAGCAGCGCTGACGCCACCGTCGTACGGCGCGCTCAGCTTCTGCAGCAGGAAGGACCTAGGCGGCAGCATGGCCCTCTATAGTCTTGACAACTTCTTCCCTCCGCCTCAGATGAAAATGAGCATGATGGATAATAACCTATCACCAATCATACCGGAATCGTCGGTATGCCGTATCAAAGGGGAATGATTTTCATTCGATCTGCGGCCACGACAGGCTTAAGCTCTGCTCTGCGTCCGTGTGTGTGCCATGCAGCGTGGACTGCTGCGCTTCTCGCGTGTGGCTTTTTTCAGACACCATGCGTCTGCTGCTATCCGCGCGATCTCCGCGTCTCCAGCTCTAAGCGCAGCTGCAGAAGCGGAGCGCAAGTCCTCGCCGCGCAAGTCTTCGAAGCTGCGCAACGCCAGGAGCCCCGTCCCAGCCCCGGGACGTCTCCGAGTTTCGCGCACTCAAGTGATCGACGACTTGGAAGCGCTAGTGCACGAGGCTAAGCGCCATGGGAACAGATTCCAGCCTAATACGGACTTTCTCCGTCGTGCCAGCGCCGTACTGCGGCTCTGCAAGTCCAGGGAGCAGTGCACGGCCGCCATCCCACTCTGCAACATTGTGCAAAAGTCCTCCACGACCCACGGCAAGGCGGAGATGGAGTGTGTCAGGATCTACCAGAAGGCAGGACGCAACCAGGAGGTCGTGACTCTAGCTGAGAAGCTCATGAAGCAGGACGTGTTCCTGCTGAATCCTGCACTGGCCAGTGCGATCCAGGCCTGTGCAGCATTGGGGGAAGTGGAGAAAGGTTTCCAATTCTTCGACGCGGCGGTGAAACGTGGCTCGATCCCAAACTTGGGTGTGTACTCGGCGTTGCTCGCTGTCGCCGGGGCCTCGGGGGACCCCCAACGGGTGCAGGATGTGCTGGACCAGATGCAAGAAGCAGGGGTCGAGATGAACCACATCACGTTCCACAACTTGATGAGTGCCTATGCACGTGGAGGTCATGTGACGGAGGCGCTGGCGCTGTTTGATAAGATGCAGAAGCAGGGGATCCCGGCGGATGAACACACGTACGCGATTTTGATGGATGCGCATGCCGAGAATGGAGATTTTGACAGCGCGAAGGCAGTCATGGAGGAGTTGAAGAAGACGACACTGCAGCCTAACTTTGTGCACTACAATATCCTGCTCAAGGCCTGTGGTAAGGCGAGCAATTTGACCACGGCCTTCCAGCTGTACGAGGAGATGAAGGAACGCAAGATTCAACCGGACCTGGTGACGTTCATTACCATGATGCACGCTGTGTATCATGGTGAGCTGGGTGCAATTGATCAGAGGAAGGTGAAGGCGGCCCTCGTGGGTATGGGCCTGATGGGAGCTGCGTTCGTCCCGCTCGTCAACTACGAGGAGTACATGATGACCACGCTGTTCTGTGGCAGTCTCGTGGGCTCTATGGGTCTGGCTGCGTACATGAATCCAGACGGCGTCATTCGTGCACTTTATCCTAACACTGACGAGCCGCGTGACGACACCATTATTGAGGCATTCTTCCGGCGACTGCACGAGGAGGATCACTGCGGCAGATCCATGTATTTGTGGCGTGAAATGCTGAAGTATAACGTGCCTGCGGACCCGCGCGTGTACGACGTGTTGGTGCGCACCTGTGTGCGTAAGCGTCACCCAGAATTGGCTTATGAAGCTCTTTTCGAAGAGAAGCAGCCGCTTATTGACAAGGAAGGCGTGTTTGTTCTGTCACTCCACACGACGCTGGGTCTGCTGCATTCGCTGTTGGCCCAGAAACGTCTGAACATGGCAGACACTTTGTACGATGCTGCCCGGAGCCACAATGTATTCGACAAGGTGTTCTTTGAGAAGGGCGGCGCTTCTGTTTACGATATGCGTTCGTTTCTGAACGAGCAGGTGCGCAGCTACACAATCATCAAGTTGATGGATGAGCTGCGCTCAAAGGTGGAGTCCTCGAAGGGCAAATTCGTTGTCCCGAACGTTCAGTTTTTGGTTCAGCACGGGTACGAGCTACTTGACCGCCTTGATGCTGACAACGCGAGCCTTCGCACGCTGTTTTCAATGGATGACATGACACGCATTGGTGCTTCATCAGACAACAGAACGTCGGCACACTACTACTTCCGGCTGGCTGTTCCCACAGAGCGACTGCAGACATATTTCGAGACAACGCCTGCAGACGCAGGCAAGGAGCGACGACTTTAAGGAGATGACAGCAGGGATTGATGGGGGATAGCAAGCCCGTAAGCGAGCGAGGTGTTGCCTGCGAGGAGAAGGACCCCCCCCCCCCCCCCCCGAAGTTTGATTTTGCTACTGTTTGCAGGAATTCCAGTTTACAGAATAGAAAATTTCGGGCCGAAACGTGCTCAGTTCGCCCGCTTCGCTGTTTGTCAATTGCACTGTATCCGCTGGGTGGTGGTGGAGTATGTCTATTGAAGGCAATGCTGATCGGCGATCACGCTCTTGTATTTTTAGTGGTTAGTCGGCCTTCGTTGAGGTTTCCAGGTTGTCAATGGCGAGTCGAGGGATTCAGGTGAGTTGTCGAGTTCGCCAAGACTTGGAAAGGTGGTCTCCCTGTGTCAACGTGGATACCTCGGAGCGTCGCCTTGTAGTGGTGCACCCTTCGTCGTCACTTAGTGATGGTAGCAATTTGACACCTGCGCGATTGGAAGTCGAGTCTGTAAATGGAGGCACAGCATATTCGTGTTTCGACGGGGTGTACTCAGGCCAGTCGACCCAGGAAGAAGTGTTCGAGTCGATCTGCCGGCCATTTGTTGCGGACTTGCTTGCTGGATACAACTGCACCATTATTGCTTATGGCCAAACAGGTAGTGGGAAGACGTACACAATCGTAGGTGGACGAACATCTGAGACTCGTGGGCTCATTCCGCGTGCGATGGAGGCAATTTTTGAGGAAATGGCGTGTATCGACTCAACTGAGTACGATGTGGCACTCACCGCAAGTTTTGTCGAGATTTACCAGGAAAGGCTACGCGATTTACTACTTCCCAATAGCTCGAGACCCCTTCAGCTTCGAGAGGATAAAGAACAAGATATTCGAGTTGAAGGTGCAAGCGAAATCGCCATCTCGTCTGTAGCAGGCGGAATGGCAGTACTGTCGAGAGGCAATGCGCAGCGCTCGACTGGCTCGACTCTCATGAACGCTGACTCTAGTCGAAGCCATTCGGTGTTGATCCTGACTTTTACCAAGAAGCTTCTTCCAAGTGGCACCAAGGTGAGAGGCAAAATGTTTATCGTGGATTTAGCTGGATCGGAAAAAGTCCAGAAGACGGCCGCGACGGGTGTACGGATGGAGGAGGCCAAGCATATCAATCGGGTAAGGTTCACATCGCTAACTTGATGCATTTGTCTGCCAGTGCTTGCTTGAGATGACATGAATGCAGTCTCTTTCCGCTCTAGGCAACGTGATCAATGCTTTGACCGACGAGAAGATGAAGCACGTGCCCTATCGAGACAGCAAGTTGACACGCTTGCTGCAGACGTCTCTCGGAGGCAACGCCAAAACACACTTGCTGCTCACATGCTCTGCCAACATCCAGCACCTGGAGGAGACACTGTCAACCTTGCGATTCGGCTGCCGAGCCAAGAACATTCAGAATTCTCCTCATGTTAACAAGGAGAACATTGGGGCCACTGCGGAATACAGCGAGCTGCTGACGACGTTACAGAACAAGATTGAAAACCTGCACAGCTACATTCGTCAGCTTGAAATGTCACGTTGCGAGGCCTGCAAGTCACGTGGATCACTGCTTGACGTTAATGCCAGGAAGCAGCAGCCAGAAGCAGCAGTCGTAACTATCGCCGACGGCGTGCCAGCTTCGGATCAGGTCTTCTCTCCTGACGAAGACCCAACAAACGATGCGGAGAGCAATCTTGATGATAAAGACTGCGACTTCATCGCAGATGACCTAATGCGTGCAGAGATGCAAAGTTTGCGGAAGGCCCTCACTAGTATGATGCGCGACCACGAGACACAAGAGCACGCTCACTATGTAGCACGGACGATGATGGAAGCGACGGAGCAGCAACTCGACTCCCGCCATCGAAGTCAAGAGCAGATTATCCAGCATCAAGAACTTGAGCTGCGGGACGCGTCTGCGACGATTACTCGCTTGGAGAAGAAGATGGCGGTTCTGGAGGAGAGTACTCGTGGAATGAGTGCTGAACTACATCGCTTGCGAGGACAGCAGCACCAACAACAAGCAGGCGAAAATGCCGAGGCTGAAATCTTGCGTCGGCAGTTGGACGCGTCGAGTAAACTTGCGAAGCAACTGCAAATGAAGCTGACTGCATCTCGACATGAACAAGAAGCTATGACAGACTTGAAGCAGCGGTTGATGAACAAGGAGCGTGAACTGAGTTCGCTTCGCTGTGACATGGAGGTTCTCCGCTCAAAGAAATTGCCCGTTGCCTTGTCAAGTGCAATTGCATGTACTGCCGGGCTTCCGTCACCTCATCGAAATCCGCAGACGCGTCCTGTCACGGCTGTCGAATTCAAAGCCCTCGCCAGTACCAGCCCAGCTTCTCATTATGATGCAAAGAACAACAACGCAGGCATGCACAACATTCACAACTGGTGGTCGGGCACTATTGATGAACCTCCTGCTCGTAACCAGGACGAAAATGCTGCATGGCTCGATAGTCGCGACCTCGAGCATGCGCTTCCATCGCCAGTGTCCTCGAAAAACTCGAGAGCTTCGCAAGTCGAAAATGTTGGAGACCACGGCAGCGTTAACAACAAGCAGGAAGATGTGCTCCCTCCGGCTGAGAATGCAGCAAGTCGAGTGTGCAATAGCGCGAGTTCTACCACTCGACCATTCCGTGCTCGATTGGTTGGGCTCCTCAATTCGTTGGAAGAGGAGACGACTGCGTACAGGGAACTTGTGGTGGAGACAAAAGAGAGAACGGTATCACGCAGTGGAAGTAGATCACGACGCCACTTACCATGCCTTGATGTGGTAGGGATGAACTTGGCACCACCGACAACAGCACAGCACCAAAGCTAGATTTGTACAGAAAGACAACACTCGGGATTAAACACAAGCATTACCATGAAATGAAATTATGAAATGAACAGCTCGGCCCGAGTCACCACATCTGCTAATGGCAAGCAAAATGTCCAGACTTATATGGTGAGTGTCGTGTTGCTGGCGTTGTCGAAGCGCAGACTGAGCTGCTTCTTCTTGAGAAAGTCGATGACGCTCATCAGCTGCGGATCGCGCGCGTCGGCTGTGCCCGTGCGCTCTAGGTAACGAATGACGTCACGGAACGCCTTAAGCTGGTCCTTGGCAGTGACCGGCTGAACGCCAGAGTTGTGATCATCGTTCGCAGGCAGGTGATTACCGACCACGCGCGACTGATCAACAGGAGCGGCCTCTGGCACGCGGAACTCCTCGTTGTTCTCCTGCGGGTCTTCGATCATGTCTTCATTAAGACGCTTGTGGATGTCGTTCTCCCAGCGCGAGTTCACCAGCACCTTCGTGTTGACGATACCGCTAAGCTGCAGGCAGTAGAGCAGTCCCCAGAGCTCTTCTTCCACGTTCTTGTCATCCGCCCCATCCATGGTAGAGTCGAACGCGAAAGGCGCCGAAATGCCCAGCGGCTTCCAGGCATTCGCGATGATCTCCTTCGAGGTCTGCTGCCAGGAATCCACAATCCAGCTCATGGCCTGAATCTGCGTCACGCGGTAGATGTCCGACAGACCGTCCTCCAGGTGGTCAATGGCCAGGGTGAGGTGCTTAAGGCGGTACTTGCCCTTGAAAGCGGTCAGGATGCCGCCGCGCATAGGCTGCACCTTCATGCCCAAGTGGGGCGCGAACATGACCACACGCACGTTCGAAAGCGCCACACAGCCCAGCACATGGGACGGCGCGTTGTCCATGAGCAGCACCACGTTGCGGTGCGCGCTAGCCATGCGCGCGTTGAAATCGCGCAGCCACTGCTGGAAGATGAACACCGTCATCCGGGCCTTGCTGCTGCATACATAGTGGTAGCCGAGCTGCGAGATGGAGGCCATCTTGATGTTCTTGGGGGGCACCACGTTGCCAATGATGTACGGCTCCATGAGATCCGAGGCATCCGCGTTCACCGCCAGCAGCACAGTCAGCCTCGCCTCTTCCGCCAGCATCGACTGCGCCTCATCTCCCTGCACAAGTTTATTGGGCGACGCACGGAAGAACAGCCCCGTTTCATCCACCGTGTAGACGTCACTCGGCACGTAGTCGCGCAGCATCTCCTGGATCTGCTCGAGGGTCAAGTCCATGGACACAGGCGGCAGCATGTAGTTGGGGTCCACGGACAGTCCGTTGGGCAGCATGCCGCTGTTGGCGTCCAGAATGCCGCCGTAAGCAGCGCCGTCCTTGCTCGACGCGTTGGCGCCGGCCGTGGCGCTGTTGTTCTTGTCGTTCTGGAGGTTGTTGGTGCGCTTCATGAGGCCGTGACGGGCCTTGAACGAGGCCAGCCAGCCGTTGGAGAAACCCAGCTTGCCCTCGAGCCCCATCTGCTTGACGAGCTCGCGGCCCTTGGTCTTGATCATGTCGCCCGTGATGTTGCCCTTGTTCTGGCGCTCCATGACCCAATTGGCCAGCACCTGGTCGAAATGCGCGTGGCGTGTGGGGCGGATGGTCTTGCGCTGCGAGCCCAGCACGCCCAGCACGTTGTCCTTGAACATGTGCTCGTGCTTGAGGATGTTGCTCATCGTGGGCTGCGTGGGCGCGCGCTGCAGATTGAACTCGAGCTTGGCCCAGCGACACAGGTCCTTCTGCGTGATCTTGGGCGTGCTGCGGTGCTTCTCGCAGATGCGGCGCTTCTGTTCCACCGTCAGGTTGCCGTTGCCGTCGGCGCGGCGTCGGCGCGACTTGGGCTTGGCGGTCGACGCGGCGGCGCTGGACGTGGGCGTGGAGGCGGAGAGGGCCATGGCGGCCTGGGCTTGCACTTGTGCCTGCACTTGAGCTTGGACTTGGGCCTGCTGCGCTTGCACCTGCTGCGCCATGGCCACGCTGGTGGCCGCCGCCTGCGCGCCCTGCAGACCCGGCGACAGCATGCTCACATCGGGCACGTAAGTATTAGGACTCGAAGGCATGGTGCCCGATAAGTTCTTGGGAATCTTCCGTTTTGGCCCGAAACCAAAGTTTGAGGGGGGAGGAGGCCAGGCGGAAGCCCCCACGACATACAAATCTCAAGTCAAAAATGTCACGTTGAATGGGGCAACTGCTATCACCAATCACAGCGCTTCGCGCGCAAATTCGAAAGCCAGTTTGAGGTGGCACAGTGTGCATCACATCGATATTACATGAACTGAAACCCCCCCCGGAATGATTGCGGTCACTTCAACTCCAGACGACTGGATCCGCCATTTCAGAACGTGAGCGATAGACCGCAACAGAGGATGGTCCCCGATCGAGAATGGCGCCCCACCGGCGAGAACATGGACAAGCGGTGCGCTCCGTACTCCCACCAGCAGCTCTTGAGAGTTCTCTTATTCTTACTAACCCATTGTCCGGTGTTTATTGTCAGAACGGCGCGCAAAGTGCACGCAGCGGACTTCCAGCGCACGCTGCGCATGCTGCGCCACCAGTACGTGCAGCATATGGAGGCCAAACTGGAAGCCAGCGAAGAAGAGAGCGAGGAGAACCGCGAGGTGCCCGATAGCGACCACATGCACGTGTACGTGCGCAAGCGTCCGCTGCTGCCCCACGAGCTGCAGAAACACGAGTTCGACGTCATCACAGCCGTCGGCCGGCGCGAGATCGTCATCCACGAGTGCAAAATGTACCCGGATATGCGGCACAAGTACGTCGTCTCGCATCGACAGCGGTTCTCCACGTGCTACGACGAGAAAGTCGACACGGAGACGGTCTACGAGGACGCAGCCAAGCACTTGCTGCTGCACGCGATGCAGGGCGGCAAGTCCGTCTGCATGATGTACGGACAAACGGGCTCCGGCAAAACCTACACGATGAGCGGCCTTTTCCAGTTTATCTCGGACGACCTCTTCACTGAGGCGGTGGGGGACGTGGACTTTGCTGTCTCTGTCTCGGCTGTTGAAATTGCTGGCTCCAAGTGCTATGGTAGGTAGAGAATTGGCTGGTACTCTAGTATGTAGTAGTAATGTTTGGTTCTTCGTTTTGATATTTTACTGAAGACCTCATTCGTGATCGCGCCAAGGTGCTGGTGTGCGATGACGGCGAGGGCAATACGAACTTAGTCGGTACGACCGAAGTGGAGGCCGACTCGACCAACTCTCTGCTGGATGTGCTGGAGGGTGTGAAAGACTTGCGAACCACGGAAGCGACGACAGTGAACCACCAGTCATCGCGCTCTCACCTGGTGTGCTACATCAACCTGCGCCGTCGCAGTTTCAGTAGTGAAAAACTGGGTGATCTCTACGGACAACTCGTGTTGCTAGATTTAGCAGGCAGCGAACGCAACGAAGACTCGTTCTATCACGATGCAGCGCGGAGGAAAGAAGCCATTGAGATTAACAAGAGTCATTTGGCGCTGAAGGAGTGCGTTCGAGCTATTGGACGTGAGGACAATACGGGCTTTGTGCCTTACCGCGCCAGCGTGCTCACTCGCATCTTGAAGAGCTGCCTTTGGAGCACGAATTCCCGAGCCAGTGTCATCGCCACGATCTCGCCGCTGTCAATTGACACGGAGCACACACTACATACGTTGCTCTGTGCCGGTCAGATGCTTGAAGACGCCCCTTACATCAGCACGGATCGAGTCGACGTGAAAGAATCTGGAGAAGATGAAGAGAAGCGCATGGTTTCGATTCGTGAATGGGACAACGACCATGTGAGGAACTGGATCTGCTCGGTGCGCAAGGGCAGATTTCAAAAGTTTGCCGACAACGTCAACAGCTCCGTTGACGGCAGAATGCTCATTCGATTCACGCATGCTCGGTTCACGCAACTTTGCGGAGGAAACAGCCTTGCTGGCGGCAATTTGCTTAAGGCATTCCGTGGGGAAATGGCCAACCAAGACAAAATGCTCAAAACGAGACGTGACCACAACGCTGCACGTCGCAAGTAAGAGTTACTGGGGTAAGACACGAATGGTTCCTCAAGCCCCAGTTGAGTGCGTTGAAGCGCAAGAATAAGATCGATATATAATAGCATCGTTATGCCAACGACAAGCAGGTGAAGCGCTTGTCCAGCACTTTATGCCCCACGTTAAGGAGAGTAGTGCTTCGTGGGGATGGACTTATACGTTACCAGTGCTCCGAGCAGAGAGACCGTCGCACTGAGAATCAAAAGATATGATACGCCAAACCGAGCTTCAATGATGCCAAACGATGCTGCCCCGACTGCAGCGCCCAGCTTTCCGACAGCTGCAGCGACACCATTGAGCTCAACACGCACGTCTTCCGAGAAAATCTCCGCGGGGAGACAAAATGTGCCAACATTCGGTCCAAAATTCGAGAAGAAGAAGGTGAGCGCGTACATTCCAAGCAGGAGCCCTCTGTAATCCAGAAGTTGTTCGTAAAAGAACCCGAGCACCAGGAACAGCAGCGCCATGACGACGAAGCCCATAATCTGAATCGTCTTAAAGCTCATCTTGCCGACAATAAATACGGTGAGCAGGTTGCCGGGCAAAGCGATGGCTGCCACAACCAACGAGCAGAGAGCAACATCAGCGAAGTGGTGCTTGTCCAAGCCGTATGTGTCCTGCAGAATAATAGGCGTGAAGATGACGTTACCGTAGAAGGTGACGTCAAAGAGGAACCAGCTTGCACATGCACCGAAAAGTTTGCGCTGTAGCGAGGTGCTATCTCGCAGTTTATCCCACAACTTGGATCTGCAGGACACCTCCGTGTCCAATCTCTTGAGCACAATCGGCGGAGTGATTGGCGATGGCGGGAGGTCCTCTTTGACTTGGAATGCTCGTCGCAGTACGAACAAGCCAGGAAATGCACCGATGAGCAGCAACACTCGCCACCCAATCGTATGCTGCGCCTTCATAGCCAGCATGATGTAGGCCATGAGCGGCGCAAGTAGCTGACCGATGCCCTGAAAGCTGAACACCGCCGCCACCACCTTGCTCTTCTTCAGCTCGTCGTCGCTATCTGTAGACTCCACAGCCGAAGCTGCCGACAACGGATAGACCCCTCCTACACCCACACCCAGCACAAACCGACACGCCGCCAAGATATGATAAACCGAGTCGGTGCCCCACGGTAGAACTGCACTCGCGGCAGCCCCCAAAATGGACAGCAGCAGCGTGAAGATCATCCCTTTTCTACGTCCCATGACTGCCCCCACATAGCCGAACGTGAGCTGCCCCACAATGGCCCCCACCAATGAACACGAGTCCACTGTTGACCGCAATTCCGGACTTGAGTTGGGGTACGACCGCTGCAACATCATTAACGCGTAGTTGATCACCGCCAGATTGTACTGCAACAAACACACACACACACACAGTGTCAGCCTCCTCCTCCTCCTCAATCCAGACAACCACTTGCACCAGCAACGTACTGCAGTACTGAGGTTGGCAATGGCCGACACCAAGATCTGGTCGCTGACCACCACGTCGTCGCCGTCTTCCAGTGGTACTTCAGGCGTCGTACTACCGTATCCTTGCCGCGTCGTCTGCCGATCTTTCACGACGAGGGGCTCCATTACTTCGGACGAGCTGCTCGCTTCGGTGCTGAGTCCTCCGGACGACGCTCGCTCCCGAGGTGCTATCTGGTTCACCAGCGGCTCCGCCTTGAAGCGTCTAGTGTTGGTCATGTCTAGGCCCTCCGCTGTCGATTCGTACACTGACTGGTTCAGTACTAAGAATCACAAGTGACCGCTCGGACTGTGGTTACGCTTGCGACCGCACGTTCCCATCTTCCCATGTCCGAACGACCATTGTTCAGCAATTTGTTGCAGGGAATGATGCTCAGGCAGCTATCGTTTCAAGCGTCATAGTGTGGCGGCTAAGTCGTAAACGGGTTGACCGACTTGGACTAATGCTGTAGTGATAAGGCCGTCTACATGATTTGTTTTCAATGAGCAAATAGGCATCCCAGTCGCTCGCTCGCTGATCCCAGGCACCACTGCACTCGCGCTTGTGTACGAACAGCTCGGTCGTTTCTTGTCGAGGAAATGTCATCGCCCCCACAAATAAATAAAGACGAAATGAAGCAATCTGTATTGTACTGCACATGCATGAAGACACTATTATAATAATAAGCTTGTTGATAGGGGGACGATAAACTAGTTGTCTATGACCATCACTCTTACTCACTTCAACTTGACATTATTCACGATGATGAACCTAGCAGAGCTCCTCTCTAAGCCCCCTCGTCTGCTTGGAGGTTTTGATCCACGGCCGTGATGGCAGAAGTCTCGACAGCCTGCCTTTGCCCACTGTGGACCCTCGCGAAGGATGGGTGAACTCCATTTCGCCCCCCAAGCTGACCTCGGCGTACATGCACTCGTATCCGGCGTTCTCAATACTTGCCTGGTTCCCTGCGTCGGTGAAGTGGTCGTTGTCAATTTGGTTGGATTGGGTCGGAACAGATGAGGAAGCATCCTTGGACTGCGAGCGCTCGGTTCGGGAGGAGGGCGCCTTCACCATGGTCTTACGAAGCTGACTGATGGCTTGGCGAGTGGACTCACGGACGTGAAGCTTTTTAGCGCGCGAGGCCACAGCGGTTCGAGCGCTGTTCAGACTGGAAGAAAGCGACGTGAGGCGTGAGCTGCTTGTCGTCTCCCTTTTCTCCGCGTTGGTGCTTCCACGGCGCGACTGGGCGGACGCGTCTTGCTCACTTTCTTGGTCGCCGTAGCCGTCGGCTAGGTCGAGATAGTTTTGCCCCACATCCCCCGTGTACGCCAGTATAGACGGGTTCTTGTGAAGCTGCTCGCGCTCGTGGAAGCCAAGAACTGACGATATCTTGGGCGCCATGTTACCTCAATTCTGCAAAAGCGAAAGTGGTGATCCTCGGAGCGCACCGAGACAGCTGGCTGGCGGGGATTGTGTCGTGAGGAACAGGCAGAGATGCATCCCCGAGACGGTGAAGTGTGAAGTCTTCACTCATCGCATTTCATGCAACCTCCCGCGTCGAGTAGCAAAACGGAACTTGGCGGCATTTATGTAGTGATGCTTCTTCTACCGTTTCGGGCGTTGAAATAGTAAGCCGTTAGGGGCAATCTCATGAACCACAATTTTCATTTCCATCGACCTTTTCCACCGCTATCGCTGAAGGAACAACATGGATTCGGAGCTCCATCAAATGGGGCAGCAATCTCGGCTTGTAGCAGTCCTGCATACTGTTCACAAGCGTTGAAGGCGTGCGTTCTCCAACGATTGACATGACACTGTGTGTGAAGTCACGACCAGTGTCGAGCACCAAACGGCGAATGTTTCTGATGGCAGGAACAATTTTTCAGACGAATAAAACTCAACGGCATGCGTACCGCTCAGAAAGCCAACCGCTACCATGTAAACCTTCAACGTTCCGTTTGGCATCAACACCGAGTTGATGTTGTCAGAAGCTCGATGACGCTTCAGTGTTGCCAACGGGCACCATGCGCTCGCTACCAACAGCATGCATCGCGGTGTTCGATCGACGGTCTGATTCACAATCAAACCAGCGAGACACGCACGTGGCGCGCAATCGCGTTAACGCGGCTTCGCCGACGACAAACTCCTCTTGTGTCTGTCTGAAAAAGGCAACTTGCTCTGGTTGCAGAGCCGTTTTTGCATTTATTACGCGTCCGAGATTGCGCGCCACCATGTCTGCAACAACAACTCGCCAGACAACTTTGCATTCCGACCAGGTGCTGCTCTCTTGCCAGCCGGGGACGAGCAACGCGTCAACTTGGCTGACCATGCTTGCGCGCCGCGCTGCCCCGCCGCCTCGTCACCGGCAACCCAGTCAACTGGCCACACCTGCCACTGAAATGTGCATCCAGTCGGCTCATTATCAATTTTGCTAACAACTCCTTCATCAGCGACTTCAAGGATTGCAATTGAGCGATGAGGGACTTGCGGGTGACCAAAGTGGACCTGGATTCCAGCAAAACTATGTTGGCCAAGGGACCCCACGCCCTGCACGGATACGTGGCAAACGCGATGGAGGCGGCCATCGGACGTGAGCTGCCTCAGATGGAAGTACGCTACAGCAACTTGTCCATCACGGCCGACGTGGCTGTCATCGGAGACGTGTCGGCCAAGTCCGAACTCCCCACGATCTACAACGTGACCAAGCGCAACTTGTCCAAGCTTGCACCGAACAAGCGAATGGAGAAGAAACACATCCTCAAGAATGCAAGCGGCGTGTTCAAGGCCGGTACCATCACGTTGCTGCTAGGGCAGCCTGGGTCGGGCAAGTCGTCCTTCATGCGCGTCCTGGCCGGTCAGTTCCCTAGCAGTAAGAACGTCACGATCGAGGGCGACATCTTGTACAACGGACGCAAACAGAAGGATGTCGCCAAACAACTGCCACAGTTCGCGGCGTACGTGACGCAGGAGGATAAACACTTCCCCTCGCTGACAGTTCGCGAGACGCTGGAGTTTGCACATGAGTTCTGTGGTGGAGGCCTCTCGAAGAATGACGAGGACTTGCTCTCGAATGGCACCTCGGAGGACAATTTGGCGGCGCTTGAAGCGGCCAAGGCGTATTTTGACCACTACCCGGATTTGATCATCGACCAGCTTGGGCTTCAAAATTGCCAAGATACGATCATCGGCAATGCAATGAGGCGCGGAGTGTCCGGAGGTGAGCGCAAACGCGTGACGACTGGCGAGATGGAGTTCGGCATGAAGTACATGACGCTCATGGAGATCAGTACGGGCCTCGACAGTGCTGCCACGTACGATATCATTAAGACGCAGCGCAGCATTGCCAAGAAGCTGCAGAAGACGGTGGTGATCGCGCTGCTGCAGCCAGCTCCAGAGATTTTTGAGCTGTTCGACAACGTCGTGATCCTGAATGACGGAGAGGTCATCTATCACGGACCTCGTTCGCAGACGCTCCCGTACTTTGAAAGCTTGGGTTTCAAGTGTCCTCCTGGTCGCGATATCGCCGACTTCTTGCTGGATCTTGGTACAAACCAGCAGGGCAAATACCAAGCGGAGCTGCCAAGCCACGTGAAGAAGCACCCGCGCCGTGCAAGTTAGTTTGCTGAGATTTTCCAAGAGTCAAGTGTCTACAACAACTTGGTAGCATTGTTGGATGACCCGATCCACCCTCACCTCCTGGATGATGCCGACAATCACATGGAATCCATGCCGGAGTTCCGACAGTCCTTCTGGGAGAATACAAAGACGCTGACACGCCGCCAGTGGATGGTGACAGTCAGAAACCATGCATTCATCCGAACGTGAGCGACCATGGTGGTTGTGATGGGGTTAATCTACGGCAGCACATTCTACCAAGTAGACCCTATCGACGTGCAGCGAAGATTGGGTGTCACGTTCCAAGCGACGATCTTTATGGCAGCTCGGGATATATTCTACAAGCAGAGAGCAGCTAACTTCGCTCGAGCTTCGTCGTATGCGATTGCAAACTCGGTGGCGCTAATTCCCCAAGCCATTTTCGAGAGTGTTGTCTTCGGCTCGCTGGTATACTGGTTGAGTGGATTCGTTGTGCACGCTGGACACTACTTCGTCTTCATCGTACTACTTGTTCTGACCAACTTGGTGTTCGCGTCCTGGTTCTTCTGCCTGACGGCAATCTCACCAAATTTCAACATCGCGAAGCCCATGTCAACGTTCACTATCGCCGTGTTCGTGCTCTTCGGTGGCTTTGTCGCGTCGAGGCAGGTGATTCCCGACTGGTTGATCTGGGTTTATTGGCTTGATCCCTGGCCTGGTGTCTGCGGGCTCTAGATGTGAACGAGTATCGCGCGGCAAAATACGATGTGTACGTGTACGAGGATGTGGACTACTGCAGCGAGTTCAATGCAACGATGGGCGAGTATTTCTTGTCAGAGTACAGTGTACCGTCGGGAAGCGAGTGGGTCTGGACGGGTGTCGTTTACCTGACAGGAGCCTATCTGTTCTTCATGGCATTGGGTGCTTTCATCCTGGAATACAAACGCTACGACGGTCAGAGGAGTGTCGTCCTTACACCCAAAGACATTGAGCAGTCAATATGCACAGAAGCTTCCGATCACTACCCACTCGTTTCAACGCCCAAGAACTCCAGTACCTCTCGAGGGTCCACTCCTCTATCGGCGGAAGTCGTGGTTGATGTGCAGTCTCGGGAGAAAAACTTCGTACCGGTCACACTTGCGCTCCAAGATTTGTGGTACTCGGTGCCCAAGCCGAGCAATCCGAAGGAGAGTATCAACCTGCTCAAGGGAATCAGTGGCTTCGCTGAGCCTGGTACATTGACGGCT
>LGSN01000734.1:0-21783 GCA_001314375.1 Phytophthora podocarpi | reverse complement strand
TTTGTATCACTAAGCACAATCTGGAGGTTAGAGGTAATTTTGACTTGGGTTTGTATACCATGGGTCATCGGGAGAGGCCTCAGCTCGTGTTACATGTAACCAGAGGGTATCCCTATTTGGGATATCACAGCGGAGAGGATTGTCTGTAGCGCAATTGGCCCTTTTCGATGCTCGACAGATTTGTTTTGTGCCGCATTATTTGTACCGTCGACAACGAATGAATTTGCATATCGTGACGTTAATTAATGCATCANCTCTTTCAGGCCTCTAAAATGATGCATTTCACCCCCCTAGTACGATGCATCATTGTTGTCGGCTGATGCATTAATTATCGTCGCGATATGCAAATTCATTCGTTGTTGACGGTACCAAAAATGTCATTGTGACCAAAAGGCGATTGTAAAACGATTACACTTACAGTATTAATATTGGTGTACAAGTACAGTTTAAATTGAGAAACATGATATCCTGTTGTACATGATACGATATCGATCCACCGATTTTGTAGTTAATATTAAATTGTATGGGGTAAAAACAATTTACTGAGCCACGGCGTACAAAATGATACTTATCCACCATTTAGAGTAATCGAGATAATCGCGTCTAAAGTTGACCCTATCATATTTCGTACATAATCGAACATCAAAACTTATCGAGTTACTTTCACTCAAGGATGCGTAAAACCACTCCAATTTGATTGCTCTTTACACGATCTTTCCGATAATATACAATTCGTAAAAAGCGGAAATATTTTGCGACCACACGGCTCCCAAATGTATCGCGATTTTGAGGGTTTGGATTGGAGATAATGTTTTCAGTCGGCTGTTGCTCCACCAATATGAAACATCTCAAGTAGGCTAAGGGCTCAAAATGAGCTCAAGACACCCTCGTCCGCATGATGTGCCTAAATCGCAATTCGTACTTTGGTTGATTAGTATTTTTTGTTTGACGCTCTCTCAAATGATAACCGTCAAACATCATACCAGTCAGTACTTGATACGGTTTTGGATCAAAATTGAAAGTCAAATTTGACGTTGGGCCCAGCTGAAAATAACCAGTGGTCGTTGTCTGCTTCAGTAATTCTTCCTTCTCGACTCTAAGCTCCTCTCGCACACGAATCTGAAGCGTGTAAAGACCCTTCAGGAGTTTTTGTTCGATATTACATAGCAGAAATTTGTAAATTCCGTCTAAATTTGCCGATGTTGGAGGGTTGGCAGCCTTGGCGGGACAGCCCCTACACAATTTCCAAGTCGTTTACCGCAACCGCCCCAATACAATTCTCAAGTCATTTAAGCAGCAAAAACATACTGTTACCGGTATGCTCTTGGGATATCATTTAAGTCCGATTTCGTACTATGAAGTAAATCATAGTCAATTGAAGTGATTTAGTCGATGTGGACGATTCGTTGAGAGGTTTCGTCAACGAACCCTGCGCGGAAACATCGACTAGAACTCTCAATAGCACACCATGAGACAACATCGACCGTCTTTGGGCTCACACAAAACCACCAAAGACCCAAGTACCAGGACAACTACTGAGAAACTTGATACTACAGTATTATTGTTATACATGATACCGCTTGAGGCCACGGGACTTATCATTTAGTACGGGTTATTAATAAACTGTATCAAAATACAGTTTCACCCAAAACGATTTATTAAAATAAATCGTTTTGTGGATAACGAATAGTACTACTGTAGTACCATCTAAAAATGGCGTTATCCGCAGTTGCTGAGACCGACACCCGAATACTACATGTACTACTACTAGTATTCAATAATGTCTGCAGGGGCTGTGGGCATTCCTGGTCTCCCCTGCTCGTCATGGTCGAGTTCTCGCAGGACTTAGCGTGCCTATTCGGTTGCGCTGAGTACAAATGCGCAGCGTGCTCAGAAACTTACCGGTACTCTGCGTAGCAGCAGCAGCGGTATTCGATAGTCATGAAGTGTGTCGGCATGAAGTGTGTCGGCACAGTGATGAACAAAACGGAAGCTTACTATTGTGCCCAGCCCACTTGTTACGTCTCGGCTGCCTCCTTTTCTTCCTCTACAACCACCTGTGTTTCCACTTTTCCTTCCTTTCGCTCCTCCATGGCCTCCACGGCCGGCTCTACAACGACCTCATTCTGTGTATCGGTGGTATTCACAATGCCGCTTGCTTCGTTGTCTGGATCCACGGCGTCGCCATTTTGCAGTGTACCGGTAGCTGCAGCAGTGGACTCACCGCTGGTCTCAGCTGTTGCTGCTGTAGCAGATGGAGCAGCCTCTACAGTAATACTAGTAGTTGTAGCAGAGGACTCTGAATCAGCACCACTAGTGTCGCCTTTCAACTCAGAAGCACTGGACTTGAATTCCTCTTCGACATCTTCCATCTTTACATCCACGTCGTTGCCGTTACAGTTTGGCTCAGGTACAGATTCGGCATCTGTCTCGGCATTTTCAGCATTGACAGCATCGGCATTAACAGCAGCACCCGCGTTCACAGAGTCGTTATCCGCCGTGTTGGCCTTCGTGCTCACGCCTTCAGCTTCTGTAGGTGTCGTGGTAATTTCTGTTTTGGCATCAGAGCTAGCATGTTCAGCCTTAGCATCTGCGTTCGTGACATCAGCTTCAGTGGTTGGGCCTGCATCTTCAACCGTGACATCCCTTTCTGTTTCCACAGCTATCTCAGCTTCTGCGTTGGCAACAGATCCGTTTCTGTCTTCAGGCTTCGCTTCAGTGGTAGCTCCGTCCGACTTGATACCTGTATCCTCTGCCTTTTCATCTGTGGTAGTATCTTCTATTTTCACGTCTGAGGTGGTGCCTTGCGTCTTGGCATCAACGGTGGCAGGATCAAGCTTCTTCTTTTGCACACTGACAGCTTCAGTCTTGACATCCGACGATAACACAGCGAACAACTCCTTTTGAATGACAGGACACTTGGCCAACATCGGCTCGTAGAACTGTCGACACCCAGCAAACACAGGGCTATTCCACAGAGCTTCAAATTCCTCCAAAGACGAGCAGCTACTACGCAACACACCCAGCGTTTTCTTGAGATATGAAGTGATCATCGCATCACCACCGGCCGCAGAGCCTCCCTTCTCAACTATAGCGAATAGTGACGACAGCACCATCACTGTTTTCTCATGGAACACTGGAGTTGGAAAGCTCTGAACCACGTGTTGTCGCTTGCGCTTTTTTGATGACATTTCGCCCGAAGCGGCAGCGTCGTGCTCTTCCTCTACTGGTTCAACTGCACCATCAGTAAAATGCACAATAGATCCAGTCACCTTCTTGGCTGCATGAATACGCTTTGCCAAAACGTCAACAAAAAAGCTGTCGACGACCTGTTTCCACACTTCTAAGGCTTCCAGCTGCTCGCTGAGTGTCATCGTCACCTCACCATTTTCAGCTGAACTCGACCCACCATCACTACCATTGCTGCTGCTAGTGCTTGCAGCAGCCAGTTTTACTTGCTCAAGCACAACTTCTGTTACTGCATGAAGCAAAACACGATCACGTAGAAGCGCTTCCTCCTCAGCTGACAGCAAATGATGTAGTAGCTGCGACCCTGCATCAACCTTGTGGTCTACCAGGCATTGTACGGCAAACGACTTGGCCATGGCGCGAATAGCCGAGCTCGCGCGCAGCACATTGTCCCACAGCATGACACTTAAGACATCTTCCTTCACTTTCGACGTTAAATCGCGCTGCAATCCAACGGGAAACGCATAGTACACGCGGAAATCCACCATCGTGCGCAACAGAAGCGGAAGCACGACACGCATAGTAACTACTTGCGGAGCACGCAGCACGAAGTCGTGCTTCCGGATCATACGGCGCACGCTAGACGGGTTCCCAATTTGAAGAAGTTGCACAAGTGCACGGCAGATGAGATTGTCTGTAGGCAGCTCTTTTCGCTGCCAGCACACCACTAGGTTCTTCATGAGAGCATCACAAATAAGTTGCTTCACAAGTGGATCCGACAATACTAGTGCTACATCCGCCAACAGCTCATCGCACAAGCCTTCCGGAATCATTCCAGATTGGTCCACATCACCAAAGTCCTTGATCGTCACAATTCCCGAACTAGTGAGCATGATGAGAGCCTCGCTCGTGGGACCGCTACCGGCCTTGCGGCGTTTTTTAGTGCGGATCCGCTGTGGCTCACCACGCAAAGCTGCAGCGTTTCGCTCAATGAGCTCGTTGCCTCGCTTGCCAATACGCTTTCCTTCCTTGTAGAAGATGGTCGTGTCTGGGTTGAAAGTCATACAGTTGCGGATCATAAGGTTAAAATCCGACACAAACGCGTCTAGTGTCTTGTACTTGCCGCGCTTGGCTTTCCTGCGCATCGTTGACAGGTCCATGGGATCCTTAATAATCTCCCGATACTTCGGCACATCATCTGGCACTGGTTCCGCGAAAATCAAGCGAGCATCAATTTTTGCGACCTTGTCAAGTACTGCAAGCAGCTCATCCACAGGCGGTGGCCCTAATACGACTTCAAAACTCTCCTCTTCCTCCTCTGCACCGCTTTTCTTTCGAAACTTCTTGTTAGCCGGTAAGTCCGACGTGCGTAGCCGACCAATAAATCCTAGTAGCTCATGAAGCTGAACGATTTCTAGTGTCTGGTTCTTCAGTGCTCGATCCAAAAACCAAATGAATTTGTGCAGCGGGTCAGTTCGCAAAAGTGTCGTTGTCTTGTCACGCTGGAGGTTCGCGAGGTCACTGCGCATAGCGCCAAGAAGTGATACATAATCCACATATTCTTTCGGGTGATTGTTCGTAGCGCTACCAGGTATGTTCGCAGCCACCACGTAGCCGCGCCAAATCTCCAATGTCGACAGGTATAGCGACTCTGAGTCGCCCAGCATCTCCAGTAGCTTCGTCAGCGCCGGGTTATTACGTCGGCGCTCATCTGGCGAGTACGAGGGGCGCCACTCTCCACTAAAACCAGCCGCCACCGCCGATGAGCTGACAGCGTCAGAAGACGGAACGTGACTTGAGACGTTCCACAGACTCCCACCTGCTGATTCATCCAAGCTGCGTTTCCTGTTCTGGTTACCAGTCCGCATACTATTGTTGCTGTTCCTCCTCGACAGCGAACGATGTGTCGTCACTGATCCCAATGTCGGGTGCTTGAGATACCACTCCAGCTGCTCAGTCACATACTCGCGCGTGCACTCCTCCACTAGGAGCTGTAGCTCCCTCCTATCCACCTGCAAGATCTTCCTCCTCACGTGCACAGGCAATTCTGCCAGAATGCGTCGGTTCTCCGTCAACTCACGTAAATAAAGCTCGGGCGTGTCTTCTTGTCTGGCCAATACAGCAATCGGGATGGCTCGCAGCTCTCGGAACTCAATGTACGGGAAGGTCTGCTCCAGCACTCGGGGCAGTTCACTCTGTGGCAAGTCTGCAATGCGCAGTAGCATCTCCTTCTTCATCTGCTCCAGCAGTGAATGGTACACGCTGGAGCGCGGTACTTGCAGCAAGTCCAGCAGCTGCACTGCAGGAGTGAAGGTCGTTGATGGTATCTCCTTCCTCTTGCTCTCTTTCTTGCGCACGAACAGCTGCGCGTGCGCTTCCGCGACGCCGTGGGCCGCCTGGAAGTCTCGGATGGCCACCTCGATGTTGGGCGCTGTGCTCAGCAGCTCCTTGACGGCGGCACCGCCCCGCGCGCCGATAAGAAGCTTCTTCTCGGCCACGGAGGACGTGGACATGGAACGCGGCAGCTTGAGCTTGAGCCGCAGCTTCATGGCGTCGCCTGCGGCCTCGCTCATGCTGCTCTGCGTGCTTCTATGGCGTCAGTATACTTGGCGTTGGCAGGGGGACGAAGGAAGGTCTTGGAGCTGGGCTGAGGTGTCTTGGACGCGACTGGCTTGGGCGACTTGAGGAGGAGATTGCAAATTCAATACTAAACCGCCGCTTGCTACTTGCGCGCGCAAGCGAATGTTTTATCTTGACGTTTGTAGCAGGGGGGAAGCTGCTGAAAATCGTACTTAGTCCGAGTCCGCACTGCCCTCACCACCATCCACAATCCAAAGCCCGATCCCATACGCGAGGCAGCCATGGTGTCGATCCGGAACGCAACGGTACATCAACTGAGCTGCGTATGAGAGGGTGTAGATGGCACTGTGTATTCAACACACGCGGTTGTCTAGCTGTACTGCGTGGCGTGCTGTACCTCGCGCTGTAGTCTGCGAACGCAGAGGTTGAGTTGAAATGGGTGTTGATCTCGGTGTCGCCCCCCTCTGTTGTTATATTATCACAGGCGGATGACCTACTTCAGGTGCAGAACTCGAACCTCTGGTGTCTGCCGGAGAACTACCAGATGAAGTACTACTACTACCACATCATGACGTGGCCCCAGCTGCTCTATGTGGCTGAGGAGCGTGGTGGCAAGATCGTCGGCTACGTGCTTGCCAAGATGTCCGTCGACTATCTACATCGAGAAATATCCTAGTTGAGAGAGACTAACTAACGCACCTCTCTATGCTGTTATACTGCAGGGAGGAGGAGGCGTCGGTGCCCCACGGCCACATCACGTCGCTGGCGGTGCTGCGCACGCACCGCAAGTGCGGCCTCGCCACCAAGCTCATGCAGGCTGCCCGTACGTCACTGTCTGCTGTCACTGCTATAAGTGAGAGGAGATTGACTCACAGAGTGATGTTCTGTTGCTGTGATGCAGAGCGTGCCATGGTGGAGAGTTTTGGGGCCGAGTACGTGTCGCTGCACGTACGTGAGGGCAACGTGGCGGCCATCCATCTGTACCGCAGAACGCTCAAGTACCAGTACGTGCTGGGATGAAGAAGAAGCTTCAGTGGAGGTGTTTGGAATAGGTTATTAACATCTACGTGTGTGTGGTGGTACTTGGCAGGGTGTACGACATTGAGAAGGGCTACTACGCCGACGGAGAGGACGCCTACGACATGCGCATGCCGTTTACGGACAAGTGCAACCAGGCCTTTGCCTCACAGGTGAACCGCTTCAATAAGGTGCTGGCAGAGAAGGACGCTAAGTCTGCCAAGGAGGCTTCTGCTTAATTGCTTGATTGCAGCTTACACGGGGCGGAAGGAAAGGAGACGCACTTAGACGGTGGAGACCTACTGTTAGACGCAATAGTGCTGCTGAGCAGGAGGATGCGACAAGGGTGATCGATGGCTAACGTAGATATTTAGCAGCTGACCGACCCAGCCATCTCTCACGCTTTCCTGACCCTACCAGCATTAGTCAAGGCAATCTATGCTGCGAGTTGCAGACCTGTTTCTATGACATGCATAGGTCTCTCGGACTTTTACTCGTGAGTGCAGGGTCTTAGGTGCAACATTCTTCAGCTGTCCTGTTGTGATGGTGCTTCAGCCGATCGTCCTGAAGGCGGGGGATCTTCGGGTGCAGTCACTACCTCTGCAGCTACGGTACCTGCATCGATGTCTTGCTCAGTTACCTCACTTTGTTCTGTTGAGGGCAGTGCATCGTTTGACGCAGAGGGGTCTGCTGCTACAACTGCAACACCAGCAATTGCGGAGCCACTCACGTTATCTGTGTCTCCATTTGCTTCTTCCGATGGAACTTCGGTGGTCTCAGTACAATTGCCCGCATTTACACTAAGATCCGCATTGTGTGCTGATTCCTGCTCTACCGACGTCGCTGTGGCCGTATCAATGTTGCTGATCCCGGCTGATGTTGAAGCATCCGGCGGTGAATTATGATCGTTGGAACTCTCCTCTGGCTCGGGCACGCAAATCGATTCGGGCAACAAGCTCACCGGCTGCTCAGTCTCTGCTGCCGTCTCGATAGGTGTCTGTGCTTGTTGTTCATCCTGGCCAATTTCGAATTCGCTCACCATTGCACCATCTCCTTGAACAGTTGAAAAGTCTACTTCATCGGCTTCTTGAATTGTCGTGCCTCTAGGAGATTGAACAGGAACACCTTCTGTCGCTTTAACTGCGCCAGGCTTCCGAACAGGAACGAAATCATGTTCTTCTGTTGTCGAGAGTGCCTCCTGTATTTCTACTCTCACATGACGCGCCAGCGCACATGCCTCAGTTAGTTCGGGTGTCGTGCTTTTTCGTGTTCCGGCGACTTTCGCAAGTGCTGTACTTCGGATATCTCCCTGCTTTGAAGAATTTGCACTACGATTTTTCGTATCGATCACGGGCTTCTTCAACTTGACTCTCGCAGGCTCGGCCGATCGGGTCGTGCTTTGCTTTGGTGGCGATGGTAATGATCGCAGACTTGGGACCAAGTTCTCCTCTATGCTAACGACCTTCGCCTGGCTTGAGTCAGCTGTTGACTCCTTCATGGTCGAAGACTTTGTACTTTCAGCTTCTTGCACGGGTGTCGGAGCAACAACAGTCGCCATTGGTATCGCCACGTGAGTCTTGCGCCTCCGTGTTGAGTGCACATGCACCCAACAAATTGGACAGAAGTGTAAGCTCTCCTCGCACTGCTGACATTCGAGTACAGCACGCTGATCGCCACACTCCTCGCACCTCCCGCGGCGAATAGCACGCCCACGCACCAGTACGAAGAACTCGGCACGGACTTCACGCGCACATTTCCGGCCTTGCATTCCGCGTGCATACCGTTGAATCGTCATAGATGCCTGCTGCTCGCGTGAAATGCGTGCTCGCTGCTCCTTCTTTCGCTGTAGAATTTCTAGTGCTAACTGCGTGTTAGCCTCGACTTGAACTTCCATCTCATGCACGCGGCGCTCCACTTGAGTGGTCAAATCCTTGATTCGCTGCTCAACATCGCGTTCTAGACTTCTTGTACGTGCTGCACGCTTGGCTTGCTCCTGTAGTTTGTACAAGTCGCGATTGGCCACCACCTCCGAGGTACAGACTGGGAAAACGTCGCCTTCGTTGGAGACATTGCTGCTAAATTCTGCGCTGTAAGGTTTCTCGATTATCAGTGTCCCGTTGGTAGCCAGATGTGACTGCGTGCAGTGTGCTCGCCACCATTCGGATGCTTCATCATCACTAACAGGTCTATTCAACTGGTCCTGCGGCGCCTCCATTCCGTTATCCCCGAACAAGAACCGCTGAATCTCCATAGAAGGCCACGAAGAAACCGAGAAGGGGCTTCGTGCTGAGTCAGTGTCGTCCTTCTGATGGTCACTCTCACTGCGAGGCCAAACCCAGATATTTTTTTCATCTTCCCACGGGCTTTTCGCGACCACTACCCGTCGAATGTCGCGCTCGTCACCGGCAAGTTTAGTTTGCCACCAATGGCGCTTGTTCAGAACTGAGCACACAGCACAGCGGTGGTGATTCCACGCACGAATACGCCTGGCTGGATCCCACTTCTCCATTATCTGCGCTTCATCATGAACTTGCTGGCTATTCTCTTCCAAGGCTGCCATCTGCTCGGTCGACTCTCCTCGAAGGTGCTTAACACGGTTCTCGCAACTTGCGGCGAGTTGAGCTGAAAACAATTCTTTATCTGGTCGTGAAGCGCGAGTTCCACGTTCATATCGAAGTACACGTTTCACCGTGGCATTTTTCATGGCTACCACCTCATCGTACAGTTCACGCCGCCGGTTCACCACTGGTTTTGTGCCCTCCGTCGTACCAGATCTCACATAAGCGCGAAGTTTTGGAGTAGACTCAGTATTGGCTTTCTCCTGCGCCGCCTTACGCTTGATTCTGTTCATACAAGTTGATGGGGATACAGTTAGGACAGCGAGGTGAACATCACGAATCATTGCACGTACCGTTCTTGAATCCTCTTTCGGCGTGACGCAAATTCTTCTTCACCGGCAAGTAGAGCGGGGAGCTTTCGGACCGAGCCAGAAACACGGAAGTCTTCCTTGTTCAAAAAAAGTGAAGGAGAAAGCTGCGAGGTTCCTGCGCATTCTTCATCGTGCCTCCATTGCCTAAAAGGAACAGTCTGCATTTTGACACCCGCAATTGCCAGCCCAAAAGGGTCGAACGCGTAAATGCGGTCACTCGGGTCGAGAATGTCTCCCTTATCCTCTTTCGAGGTGGCTGCTGATTGAGTCGTGGCACGCCAACTTCGTTGGATCAGCCTGGCAGAGTGCTGTTGCTGGAAAGCTAGGACTCTCTCAAGATCCGCTGCGTTCGTGTGTCGCAAGAAGTAGAGTTCCTGTTCATTGCGCCAGATACGCGTTTGTCGACGTCTTGTTGCTTGCTGGAAGCTCGCCTACAAAAGCACCCCGTCAAGTTCACAGCACAGCACACCCGTTAGTCGTGGAGTTCGACAGAGGACGTAGAAATTAACAGATACGTCGAGGCTTGGCAGTACCTGCTCTCTTGAAAACTCTCGCAGTTCAGCAAACTCGCGGCGTGTGAAGCGTCCACGTTGCAGAGCTTGGAGCATAGTTACTGCTTTCTGTCAACGGATCTCAAACCACAAATTAGGTGAGTTCACGATGGAGCATCGCACAGCACCTCCTAACGATCAAAATTTTCTTACGATGCCTCGACGCTGCTTTCGCCGCCACTGGAAGCCCCGAAACCTCGCCTGAATACATGTTGCTGCCCGATCTTCCGTCGACATCGCCACCTTGCCATTTAATGCACTAATGAAGGCACAAATGGCAACTGAACTCTTGACCTTGAAGCGACGCGGCCTCTGAACAATGAATGAAGCGTTTTCATAATATTATTCGGACCAACTACGACTGGCAATTGCAGCCCAAGCTCGCGTGCGTTCAAGCTCGAATTGCGCGCTTGCTGGCTGCGGTGGCTGTTAGATACTATCTACGAAATAATAAGTGGGTGAGAAGCCGATGCTTCTCTCGAGCTCACCGTCATCCGCCAGGCGACACACATACATCAAAATTGACGCACCGGGGCTTCGACAACTAGATCTGGATACACTGCACTGCAGCACGGATTAGCATCAGCTTCACAGGGCGATGAAGTACTTGAATGAGAGTGGAAACTCCAGCCTGAGTTCGAATGCTGTCGTTGGGGTGTTGTGCTAGTAAATAAGGTTGAGGACGGCCTCAATCAAAACTTGACCGGCGCAGCGCGCAGTCCACGGAATCGACAGACATCGGAGAAGAAGCTTCGAGAATAGGTACGAATTCCTCGCTCATCTTGTAGGGCTCGGGGCCCTCTTCTTCCTCGTCTTCCTCCTCAATCAGGACGTTCATACTCTCGCGACACAGAAGCGTCGCGATCGTCGGAGTGAACTGCATACGTGGCGATTCAAGCTCCAGCTCATCGTCGTAGCCGTCCTCATCCTCCAAGTCTTCGTCGCTCTCATCATCCGAAATAGACTGAGACACTTCTTTAATCCCCGCAAGCTGCCTCTTTCGCTGCTCCATTTGCCACTGCTGCCGCTGCTGCTCGCGTGCCTTCTCCGATTTCATCTCGTCATCCTCATCGCTTTCATCATCACTTTCACTGTCGCTAAAGTTAAACTGCGAGCTGTCGCGCGGGTCAAGAGTACTGGTTGCTGTGCTCGATAGCGCAATCGATGCAGACCCATTATTTAGCGACTTTTTCCTCTTGTCCAGCGAGTCCCGCTCGTCTTCATCATCGTCAAAATCCATTCGGGAACTTTCGCGAGGGTCCAGGGTGCTTGATAACACGCTCAGTTTGGTATGGTTACCTGTCCAGCGCCTCGTCGCGTTGTGTCGGTTGTCATACTCATCCAGGTCGTCATCGTCGTCGTCATCATCTTCTTCCTGAGGAACTTGTGCGCCTGGCGTTCTTGACGACCTTGATATTCTCGACTTTCGCGAAACTTCAGCCATTTTCATCCTCGAGCGTTCTGCATGCATGATCACAACCACCGCACATCAGTCAACTTTACAATACAACAACCCACTACAATAAACACCGGCTACACGTACCTAGTTCTGATCTCCTCATCGTGCCGCGATGTGCGTACGACGCGTCCAGTCCCATCGCAACTGCTGCTGCTGGGGTAGGCGGCGTTGACGCCTCCGATGTCTGTCCAAGACTATTGGAAGACGCCCTGGTCGGCCGACTCACTGCCGAAGTAGTTTCTGAGTCGCCAAATGCCGAGGCGTCTTCTTTCGACGCTCGCTTGGGCAGAGGAGAAGCCGCCGGGGAGACGGACACATCACTGGCAGGTTCGGAGTCGTCGATGGACTCGTTCGACGTCGCACTTGCACTATTGTCCCGAGGTGTCGTGGGAGTCGTAGGAATACGCTTTTGGTCCTCCTCCTTGTCACTTGCCGATCGGTTGCTGCCGTTGCTGCTGCCCAAGGTGGTTGAAGTAACAGGCCGTCCGTCGAAGTGCCGAGCAGATCTGTGGTACTTGTGGTCGCGTCGCGAAGTCTTCTTGAACGCGTTTGTCCGCGCAGCTATCTCTTCAGGAGATTCCTCTGCGGGGAGACTCAAGTGCGTGTCGCTGTGTTGGTGGTTACGTGTCCGGGTGGTCGAAGCGGAAGCGGCAGCCGGGTCACTGTCCTGTAACCTTGCCGTGGAGGGGTCTACGAGTCTCAACTGAAGTCGAATGCGTCCTGCATCCTTTTTCCCCCGTCTCAAATCGACCCATCGGTCGATTGTCGATGCTCCCAGCCCGGTCAAATGTTTCAGCGGGATCGAGCACGCTCCGATCGCGGGAGACGACATGAGTCTTGCAGACTTGACTCGGATGCTCAGCACGTCTTCGTTCAGGTCTAGAACGGGGATGTCGAACTTCTCGTTCCAGACGGGGTCAGGTCGTTTGCCCTTCTGCACTTGCGTCTTCAGTACTCGCATCTTGCTGTCGTTGCCGCTAAGATCTCCCTCGGACGACGACGTGGGGGGCCGTGGCGTGGTTGGAGGCTGCGCCGTGTTGGTGCGGCTGTTGTTGCGAGAGTGCAGCAAGCCCCCGAGACTGTGCGTGGACGAGGACGACGTCAGTTTCTGCGTGCGGCGGGCGAAGGCGCCGCTGCCGCGCACCATCTCAGTGCTGCCCACGTAGATCTTGCAGTAGGTTCCGTGGCTGGAAACATGACGCAGCCCCTCGGCCGCGTAGACGCGGAGCAGCAGGCGACTGGGCGGCTGCGGGCGCGCGAAGTACGACGAAGAGGACGCCGGCCGCTCGTCCATCGCCGAGGAAGTTGAGGAGCCCACAATGGACGAATCCTGCAGAGCTGAGGGGGATGGCTTCGAGCCGCTGCTGGGCATGTACTCGGCCAGGCGAGTGACGGCCGCGGACTGCAGCGCGCCTGCGTAGTGCGCACTTCTCCCTCTCTCGGTAGGGAAGGGAAGGCTGATCTGGCTTTGGTTATGTGTGTGTGTGCGAGTTGTGTCATTTCTTGCACCGTCCCGTCTTTGCGTAAAAGAGTTCCGCTCTCTGGCGCTTTTGCGGCTTGGAGACCAAAATTCATCGTGATTACAGTAAGGATACTTTAATCAAGATACATTTGGGCGAATGTGCAGGATTGAAGACGCACAGAAGTGGACGGCAGTTCTCAAATTTAGCACGTGTATTTTCATATAATGAAATGAAGATGAAATAGATCAGACTTTTTCTTCAGAAAACTGCACAGGAACAAAGCGAAACAGCTGGTGGTTTTGACGCCACAATCCCTGCCGCTGCGACCTTGTCGTGGACAGGCAAGCAACGTTGTTGTACAGTGGCAGTCGTCATGCTCAGAACATGTACTGTAGCATGACGCCCTCGCCTCGCCAAGATGCTTGTTGATGGCGGGTCTATCTATCAACACTGCCAACCCCAGAGCGCAATCGCGTCGAGCGAGTGCCCAACAGCTCTTCCGAACGTGCTGTTGCGGCTTTCATGCGGCCAGCATTTTGGTGCCGCGACTGGGCGTTACTGATCGAACGAAACTACTGGATATTCTCGGCGTTCGCTGAGGAGATGATCATTCGGGTGGCAGCTCCAACGGGCTCATCGCAAATGTGCTGGTGCTGTTCGAGCTCAGTTGGAGCCGCGCGGAGCGGTCACGACTTGAGACTTAAGGCCAACGCAAACAGCGCAGCTGCCAAAGGCCAGACTGAACATGCAAACAACGCATAACTACGTGTGCAGTGATACATACATGTACAACATGTCCGCTGATGTGAACCTGCCAATGGCGGCGGCACGCTATTCAACGTTTCGGGGCGGCAGTCTAGGGCAATTGCTTACTGACTGCCAGCCTTACCGACTCAGTTCGTGGCCGCAAGGCAAGCCTCCACACCAAGACGGGAACACTCTTTGCAAAACACGGCAAGACGACTCGTCATTGACGAGCAGGTTCAGCAGCTGAAGCCATGTGATGCTGACGCCACCCCGAGACGACGACAAAAGTGGCACTGTCTTTTCCAGCCGTCTACCTTACACAACGTATGGCGAAAGACTAGTCGCGCGTTGCTCACAAACCCTGTCGAATCCGATCACTTGAGGAGCTCAATCACGTTGCAGTGATCCCGCACTCGATGGCCGACGACGACACGGTGGAGGAGGCGCCGTACTGTGTCGTGTGTCGCCGCTCGAGTGCCGTCAAGTGGCGCAAGCACGTCTTCTCTCGCGGGCACCAGCAGGCGGCGCAGAAATTCCTTTTATTGCAAGTGACCCGGCTCCAGGCGCTCTGCAACCCCGCGACGTCCGACTCCTCGGCCACAAACTGGTGGCGTTGCGTGTTCTGCGACGCCGCGTTGGCCACAGCCGACGCACTGACGCATTTTGGCAGCGAGCCGCACCGGAAACAAGTAGAGGGCTTCTGCCGACTGCACCGCTGCGATGCGGACCGCCAGACGCGGCCCCAGCTCTGGCTGCAGGCAGCGCAGCATCGAGAGGTACGCTGCTGCTGTCTCCATTTTCGCGTAAGCCGCCTGGATCTCACAGCTCCTGCCTTGTGTGGAGCAGCTTGAAGTGGCACTGAGCAAGGGAGAAGCAGACGATCAAGCGCAGCAGGAGGAAAAACACCAGGGAGATGTAAAGGGCGTTGACCAGGCTACGAGCGAGCGAGTCGAAGCCTTCCTGTCGTCGGCTGCCTCGAGGCTGCAAGAGGTGCAGACTGAGAGATGGAGAGTTGTGGAGGAGACTCCTGTTGTGGTGGAGGTTGCAGCGACTCGAGAACAGCAGCAGGAGGTTCTGCTGGGACCACAGTTGCCGCTGGCGACCGGGGCGAGACGTTGCAAGACGGTCGTATCGTCGGAAGGAGTGCTGCAGAATCCCCTGGGGCGACATGAAGGCAAACGCGTGTGGGGCGGCGGTATTGTAAAACTGCGAAAGGCCGAGTGGATACCGTGGGCGATAGATCAGCTGGTAAAGGAGGAGCAGGCTGACCATCCCGACGCGCAGCAGACCGGGACGGATAGCACCGCCTTCGCACATCGAGTGACCGACCTCGCGCGGGGCGAAAGATTGAGCTCCATTGCTTCGGTGTCGTGGGGGGCTAGTGTGGGAAATGTGCACACAGCAGCAGTGCCGCCTTGGATGGTGCAGACCGAAGAGGAATACAAGAAGTGCAATCATAGAGAGCAGGCGGCACCATCGATGGCGTTACCGACCAGGGTGACAGGCAAGGCAGAAGCAAATGACAAGAAGAGGAGAGACATCTTCTCAGAGCTCCAGTCGAAATCGGAGTATGGTCCGGGCTGGCTGCCGAACTTTGGTGGGGTCTGGCAAGTGGGGCCTCGCTCCAAAACCAAGCAAGCGTTCAGGAAAGCAGCAAATGCAGTCAAATCGCCACGTGACCGAGATCCTGCTCGACAATCGAAGCCCAGCCCTTCGCAGTTACCAGTGCAAACTCCAATTCAACGAGTGCCACCTGCAAAGTCTCAAGAGCCTCAACCACCACCTCCACGATTGCCCCCACAACAGCCTGCAGTTCAGCACTCAGTTCTTGTTCAGGTACCATCAAAATCACAACACGAGGCGCCAACCTTACCGCCCTCCGAGACTCGAGACAGCAAGAGTAAGACAGTAAATCCGTTAGATGCTAAGAAGCAATTGTTGTTGGCTCAAAAAGAACGCCTGCGAGCGAAGATGGCAGCAAGAAGGCGGCAGTAAATACTTCGAAGTAATAAATTGTGGGGAAATCGATACGCTGTACTTCATACCGTTGACCACATCTGCTTGCTCGCAGCCTCAAAATGAGAATTCCTTTCCGTGCGAAGGTTCATCGACGCCGCGAGCAAGTCACACAAATCTACCATGCTCATTTGGGATGGTCCACGCTTGACAAGACCTCCATCGCACAGGACTGGGTTGTCGTCTACCTTCACCTTGCACGGAATGGACAACACGTAGCGTGCCAACCGAGCTAGGAAAGGATACTTCATGCGCATATTTTGCCACCACTCCAAGGGATTGGCGCGCAGTGCAATACGCCCTTCTTCCTGGAAGAATGACACCTCCACTTCCAGCAAGTTGCTAGACTTTGTAATCTCCAACGAGGATTTCGTGGAGCTCAGCAGCATTTCTTCTTGTGCACAAGATGTCAGGTTTGCCTGGAGGTCGTCCCACAAGTCGGTGCTCTTGCCCTCACAATTCCCGTCCAACTGACCATTCTCTTCGTCCAAAGTGATGGAGCTCTCTCCGAGGTCATTTCCGTTCTCCTTGTCCTTCTTCTTGGTGCCAGCAATGTTCGCCGCCTCCGCCTTGACAATTTCCCAGAACTCTTGTTGTGGTAGAGAACCCTTGATGATGAACGACCGTGTCCGAGGGTCCAATATCGTAGCGGACCACAACAGGTTGAACGTTTGACGCTTCTCCATACTCCAGGTAGCTTCTGGGACCGAGAACAGATGCCCGAAACATGCTGTCAAGTTCGCGAATGCCAGATCCCTTAATGCCTCAATGTCTTCCGGTAAATCTTCCATTGCCTCTGCATCACTCTTCTTAGCAATGCCATTACCAGATGGCTCGCCGGTGAATCCGAAATTCACTGGGTGGGATTCGCGTAGCTTTTCGATCAGAGTAAACACCGAAGGCACGATCAACGAAGACACGACATACTGCTCACCGTCCAGCTTCGCGGTGGCCTCAGCGAATGGCTTCAGTATCACTGCGAGATAGCGAACCCGAGACCACTCGTACCGTGATAAGGCCGATAGCTGAATTAGTTTGGAGAAGTCGGAATCATTGTCTTTATGCAACAAGAAGTATTTCTTGAGCGCCGGCATCATGTCCCTAACAAGTGACAACACGGAATAGATCTGACCCACCGATATTGCCATGTCTCGAAGGCGATCGATGAACAAGCGCTCATACGAATCTGCGCTCATACTGCACTGCTCCACAGTTAACCTTCGCAACACTCTTCGTGACCTTGGTGATTGCTTGAAGTGTGCTAGTAGATACATCACCTTGTTCATGAGATCACGATACGTGTGTCCCGTGAGATTTATCGGAAGATCCTCGAGAATGCTGGATGCGATCTCCACTGCTGACACGCCGTAAAGAGCATCAGTCGACGAGCCTGCTGTAACTGCAGCGGAATTGCTCTCGACGTATTCGCTCTTATCCAATCGCCGGTTCCGGAACCCCAGAGACCCAGAGGCAGCTGAGTCTGTCAACACATCAGTGCCAGTACAATAGCTCCCGGAGATGTGGACCCCGTTGATAGTGGCAATCATAATGTTTTGTAGCACCGTAGGAACACTCTCCAAAAAGTGCAGTTTGTGATCCACGCAAAAAGACTGATACTCGCTGCATGGTGGCTCCACCGCGAGAACTTCTGGCATGTATCTACAACGAACAACGCGGTCCATCGCTTTCTTCAGCTCTTTATCTCCAGCAAGCTTTGCTGCGATCGAATTTCCGTGCCCTGCACAGTAGTTTCCAATCGACGAGACGTGTAGACACCTACGAAAGGGGTTGAACTCCTGGTCCAGCCCAACCGCAAAAAGCGCGAGAAAGACCATATCATTGTCGCTGGGAGGTGCGGAGTAATTCGTGGACGATGCAGACACTGCCATCGCCACTTCGTTTCCCGTCAGATTGTTTGACGAACGCCATTCAGAAACCATGAGGTGCGAGAAGTCCGTCATCTTCATCTGCATGACAGTTCGCACCTTCACCTCTGCAGCCATCTTCTTGGCGTATCCAAACGCAATCTCCTTGGCAAACATAGCAAAGCTGTTGGAGTCATCCACGTAGCCGCCGACACCACCAGAACACTCCATCATGAGATTTCTGAACGCGTGACTTGAACACAACTCGAACGGCAGCATTTCATAGAGGCACAGATACCCCATCGCCTCGCGTACCTTTTCCGGATTAAAATTCTCTGTCAGCACTGCACCAGAGACCCCAGCAGCACTCGGCCCAGCCGTCTGTCGACTAGCGGCATGTTGCTGAAGATGGAAGGCACCGTTTATCCCACTCAGCGGGTAGTCTGGGAACAGATGAGTGTTGTGCTCTCCCTTCTTCGCCTTCTTGGCCGGCGTGCGCATAGCACTCACTGCCTGCCCGTTGCCTTCTTCAGTCGGTGTATGCAATTTGGCAGCGGCCAATGTATCGTGGTCGATCGAGATAGTCGTTGCATCTGGAGTCGCTGTAGTGGGTGGAGTTGACACCACCACCACCACTTTCTTCTTCCTTCCCCGTTTTTTCACCCCCATAACTCGATGCATCTGCACGCTCTTCTTCTCGCCCGCATGCTTCTCATACACGTCGTGGTGATTCTCCTTCAGATGTCGCCACAGATTCGACGTCACACTTTTGCTAAACCTCACGCACGTCTTGCGATCTAATTTCCCCTGCTGCCTGCACAATTTGCACTTGGCAATGGACGATTCTTCTCGTTTCTTGGCACTGAAGCCCTCCTCCACCTCGTACCAGCGATACACAGCCGACACGTTGCTGGATCCGTTAGCTTTACCTTTTGCTCCAGTCACTGCGACGACACTAGGTGGTCGTGTATTGGAGCCGTTATTGCTGCTGCTGGTATTAGGTGGTGATGCTGCACTGCTTGCTGTGTCTAAGGCGACGCTCGGTGTGCTGCTGATGGCGGTGGATGAGGCGATGAGCTCGGCTGCGTGACGCGTCTGGGGGTCGGCGGCGCCTAGTAGCGCCAACGCCTCGCCGTCGTCCTTGGATGTTTCGATGGCTAGTGTCATGACCACATCTTGTTCGGCGCTGGAACCTGCATAGACACCGGAAGTTGAAGTGTCCAACGGTGTCGTCATCGTTGGTGAATCGCACGTTGGAGGGGGCAATTCAATGGCGAATTTTACACTTATGAATTGAGCGCAGAAAATAATGATGGTGTGGTGCACGTAAACTTGATGTAATGTACTCTACGCGAACTTGTAAGATCATGAGCGGCTTGAGAAGGAGAGCTAGTACGGTGCTGATAATTTTGGTCGAGTTGGGATGACGCCTTCCCGGAAAGCATGATGATTGCCCAACGCTTCCGGCGGGTGCTTAACCGCACCTGTCAGTCTTTCACGGCTCAATCTCTCTCTAACCCCCACGGCCCCGCAACACCTTTGTGGTGTAGCAAAACACACAAACGTCAGATGTGGAGTCTTCCTTACAAACAACAACAATTGCCGAGTTAGGTCGGTGTTGTTAGGCCTGCGCTGGGTATGGTCCCCTAGCGATTCGGCCCAGCCGGGATAGACTGTGTCTCACTCTCGTTGAGTACCGACCAACCAAGTCAGCCACTTCCAGAGCCTAGCCGAACTCGGCTAGCTCCGTTCTACGTATTCTCGTGCCCTCCACCAAAGGATGGACGACGGCGCNGAGCGAGACACACCCTTCCCGGGCCAACCTTGATATCTTGGCGCTACCAGTCAATACCCTACAAGCTATACCGCTCGGGTATCAACGGCAGACATAATCCAGCCTGTGCAGGGACTTACCGGATAGTGTACACTTGTCTTGGACTTGGAAAATACTGCTCTGTTTATCTTACATCTTTCGGGAGTCTCGGAAGGACTCCTCCTACTACTTCCGTTGTGTTCCTATACAAATATCAAGTGCTAATGGAGTGGTTTCACAACCACTGCGACTCTTCAGCTCGGCGACTCTTCAGCTTTGTGATCCTTGGACTCGGCGGCTCTTGAGCTCGGCGACTGGGCGAAACGACCGAATACCGTACTTCACCAGTCTTAAGCGGTCCTGATTCAGGCTCGGTCCCAATTTGATAATTCTCTACACCACACCTTCATCCAGGCTCCCCGCTAGCGCACACAGCGGCATATTCGATTACGTACGTTTAATGTCAACTCGAGTGGCTCACAGTGCAAGAAACATGAAATGCTTCCGCTCGACCTGGAGCCGTACAAGATCGTCCTCCTCGGGCTCCAGGAGACGCGCATCAACTACCAGCGAGCGGAAGATTGGTAAGTATCGTCTCCTGACCCTGCGATCGAGCAATCCTCGCCATTGTATTGGTTTTGTCGTTTACCCTTACCTACGCAGATATATACACACGCATTGGGCGCTATCCAACCGTGTCGGCGAGCTTTAGCTCCGCCTCCCGGAGGCACAGCGTATCAACGTCGTCATGGCCTACTCTCCGCATAGTCGAGGGGACTTCGAATATGTCGGCAAGTCCTACGCAGATTTACACGCTGCGCTGGCTACCTTTCTCCGTCGCGACACTATTTTCATCCTCGGCGACTTTAATACGAAGCTCGGGCAACGCCGGGACCAAGAAAGGTGCCTGGGGATGTCGCCGTCCCCACCGCAGCGACCACGATTTTGCTGCCTTCTGCAACCCTAACGGTTTCTTTGTCATTGATACAGATTTTCAGAAGAGGGACCGAACATCACGACGTGGATGCACCCTCTAGGACTACAGCATCTTCAAATACATCGACTACGTCCTGTGCGGTCAACGAGACCTGAAGCTCTGCCTCAACGATCAGCCATGGGGTGGAGGTAGCACCCCGTCTGATCACAAGCAGGTAACTCTTGATTTAATTTTCGTGCTCTTAGAGGCCTTCTCCGTCAGCAGAGACAGACCAAACTCGACAACGCCCAGAGACGCCTCGCCACTCAGCCCTAGTACACGACCAAGAACTACGCCAGGTCGACATTGTGCAGCTCGTATAGAACCTCCAAGCAGCAACATTTGCTGAATTGGACTCTATACATGCACGTCGGACTGCAACACTTCAGGAAGCACTCACGGCAGCGGAAGACACAGTCGACCACCTGCTCAAGGCGACGAAAGGCCACATTGTAGACCCCGAACTCGTCCGCATGACAGAAGAACAAAGGGATCTACGAACACGCGTCAACAATGACCGCTCCCAGGACGTGAAGTCGCTCCGTCGATGTCCCAATCACCAACTACTACGTAGTACATCGGATCCGAACACACAGCAGATAGCTCGCCAACACATTCATCGACGAAAACGTCTCCCTCATTGAGGAGTCTTGTGACTCGACTCGGATGTATGAGGCCATGCGCGTCCCTCTTCCAGCGGCACCCCACCACTAACAGTTTTATGTGGCTCGACAGGTAAATTCATCCTTAACGGCAGATAATCTAGCCACAAGATCAAAACACCACTTCCAAAAAAAATATGCAGACCCGCCCAGATACCCAGTATCACCTGACGAAGTTCGCCGACCACTTCGTAGACCAATCACAGCAAACGAACTCGCTCGTGCTTTCAATCACCTTCGAAAGGGACGTGCTGTTGGGCCTGACGCCATCCCGACAAAACTACTGAAGTGCGGCGCGGTCATTCTGGCCAAACCACTCGCCGATCTACTCAAACACGGATTTACTTGAAGAGACCATCCCAGGACCCTCGGACCTAAGGGACCAGCTGTAATGGGGTTACACGTACAAGTGGCTGCATCACTCCTAACCTAACAGAAGTGGCTTCTGTTAGAAGTTAGTTACCTCCTTCCTTGGTGTGAAGCACACCAATGGCTACATTTAGGCGGACGACTGGT